>ML675626.1:31360972-31557034 GCA_007922155.1 Mesoclemmys tuberculata | reverse complement strand
GTTAATACTAACAGATTGGCTGACAGATCCAGGGTGGCCATAGTGTGGCACAGGGCACCCTCTCCTTTCCTACACAGGCACAGGCTGCTAGTGTCCAGATGCCTGTGTGCTCTTGATGAAGGCAACGGCAGCCTGTACCATTGTCTGCCAACTGGATGCACCCCCCAAGCGATTGGCCCACTCCCCCTCCGAGGGCACAATGCAGCCATCACTGCTGGAGCAGAGGATATTGCCCAGTGAGCTACTCTAACTCATCCCCCAGTTTGATAATGATATTGTCACTGCTCTGGAGTCTTTGGAGGGCTCTATCTGAGCAGAGAGCACACAAGCAGCTCCTGGAAGACAGGAGGAAAGGGCTGGAAGGGGAATGCCTTTCTTCATTCAAGATAAAGAACCTGACAAACCTTTGGAGACTTCACTTAATTCAGGAATTAAATTACAAGAGTCATCGGGTGTCAAATAAGTTTTATTTAATAGGTCACTCACTTAAATAAAGTTTCTGTGGAAATCAATAGCCTCATCTCCTGCAGCTAGCAGTGCAAGTCAGTGAAACCAGCACTTTTCACAAAAGGTTTATTTAATTTCACTAAAAAGACACTCAGGCCCACCCCACACACAGCCCCTCTGTTTGGTTTGTGCTCTTACTGCAAGGTTCACAATCTGCCAAAAGCTGGCTCATTTCCCTTTCCCTCTTTGCAGTGAGCAACTGCCAAGCTGGAGACGTTTTGAGACCGCATTGCTCCAGATATGGGCAACCATGCCAGCATGCGGGATTGACGTGTTGCAGGTTTAAGATTGGATTGTAATGGCCAGGAAGCTGCATGTTTTGTGTACAACTGAAGGAAATGAGGGTAATTCGGAGAGTCATTTCTCAGGGTTGAATTCTGCTGGGTAAAGCTTCCTTCATACATCTGAGCAGCCCAGGACACGCCGTTCACTCAGATCCTTGTGTGTGAGTTAGAAAGCCTGCCCATTGGTGATTGCATTGGGGGTAATGCCTTCTGCCAGGGCCCCATTCATGTGTGCAAAGTCAGATACCTTAGGGAAATGGGACATGTACCAGGTACAAAATATACTGGAATGACAGAATAGGTCGTACTGGTAGGGGAATGGTGCTATTTGTGAAAGAAAGCATAGAGTCAAATGAAATAAAAATTGTAAATGAACCAAACTGTGCCATAAGTCTCCATGCGTAGTAACTCCATGCTTAAATAATAAAAAATATAGCAGTAAGATACACTACCAACCATCTGCCCAGGATGGTGATAGTGACTATTAAATGCTCAGGGAGATTAGAGAGGCTATAAAAATAAAAATCTCAACAATAACAGGGGTTTCTACTATCCCCATATTGACTGGGTACATGTCACCTCAGGACGGGATGCAGAGAGAAGTTTCTTGACACCTTAAATGACTGCTTCTTGGAGCAGCTAGTCCTGGAACCCAAAAAAGAAGAGGCAATTCTTGATTTAGTCCTAAGTAGGGCACAGGATCTGGTCCAATAGGTGAATAAAGCTGAATCACTTGGTGATAGTGACCATAACATAAAATTGAACATCCCTGTGTGGGGAAACACAAAAGCAGCCCGCTATAGTAGTATTTGATTTCAGAAAGGGGAACTATACAAAAATGAGGATGTTAGTTAAACAGGAATTAAAAGGTACAGTTCCCAAAGGGAAACCCCTGAGAGCTGCATGGAAACTTTTTAAAGACCCCAAAATAGAGGCTCAATTTCAATTTATAAAAAACATCATAAGAGGACAGAAAAGTAAAAGAAGCAGTTAGAGGCAAAAAGGCATCCTTTAAAAAGTGGAAGTTAAAACCTATTGAGGAAAATAGAAAGGAGCATAAACTCTGGCAAGTGAAGTGTAAAAATATAATTAGGAAAGCCAAAAAAGAATGTGAAGAACAGCTACCCAAAGACCCAAAAAATAACAGGAATTTTTTTTGGTGGGGGACATCAGAAGCAGGAAGCTGCTAAACAACCAGTGGAGCCACTGGATGATCAAGATGCAAAAGGAGCACTCAGGGAAGATAAATCTATTGCAGAGAAACTAAATGAATTGTTTCATCGGTCTTCATGGCTGAGGATGTGAGGGAGATTCCAAAACCCGAGCCATTCTTTTTAGGTGACAGGTCTGAGGCACTGTCCCAGATGGAGGTGTCATTAGAGGAAGTTTTGGAACAAATTGACAAATTAAGCAGTAATAAGACACCAGGACCAGACGGGATCCACCCAAGAGTTCTGAAGTAACTCAAATGTGAAATTGCAGAAGGACTAACTGTGGTATGTAACCTGTCATTTAAATCAGTGTCTGCACCAGATGACTGGAGGACAGCTAATGTGATGCCAACGTTTTAAAAAAGCTCCAGAAGTGACCCTAGCAATTACAGGCCACTAAGACTAACCTCAGGACCAGGCAGATTGGTTAAAACTACAGTAAAGAACAGAATGATCAGACATACAGATGAATAGGATTTGTTGGGGAAGATTCAACATGATTTTTGTCAAGGGAAATCATGACTCACCCATCTACTAGAATGTTTTGAGGGGGTCAACAACCACGTGGACAAGGGTGATTCAGTGGGTACAGCGTACTTAGACTTTCAGAAAGCCTTTGACAAAGTCCCACACCAACGGCTCTTAAGCAAAGTGAGCTGTCATGGGATAAGAGGGAAGGTGCTTTCCTGGATCAGTAACTGATTAAAAGTTAGGAAACAAAGGGTAGAAATAAATGGTCAGTTTTCAGAAAGGAGAGAGGTAAATAGCGGTGTCCCCCAGGGGTCTGTACCAAGACCAGTACTGTTCAGCATATTCATAAATGACCTGGAAAAAGGGGTAAGCAGTGAGGTGGCAAAAGTTGCAGATGATACAAAATTACTCTACATAATTAAGTCCAAAGCAGACTGAAGAGTTACACAGGGATCTTAGAAAACTGGGTGACCAGGCAACAAAATGGCAGATTAAATTCAGTGTTGATAAATGCAAAGTAACGCACACTGGAAAACATAATCCCAACTAGACATATAAAATGATGGGGTCTAAGTTAGCTGTTACCACTCAAGAAAGAGATCTTGGGGTCATTGTGGAAAATTCTCTGCAAACATCCACTCAATGTGCAGCGGCCGTCAAAACACCTAACAAAGTGATGGGACTCATTAGGAAAAGGATAGATAATAAGACAGAAAATATTGTATTGTCTCTTGTACACCCACATGTTGAATACTGCGTACAGATCTGATCGTCCGAGCTCAAACAAAAAAAATAAAAATAAAAATTGGAAAAGGTACAGAAAAGGGCAACAAAAATGATTAGGGGTATGGAACAGCTTCCACATGAGGAGAGATTAATAAGACTGGGACATTTCAGCTTGGAAAAGAGACAACTTAGAGGGGATGTGCTAGAGGTCTATTAAATCATGACTGTTGTGGAGAAAGTACATAAGGAAGTGTTATTTACTCCTTCTCATAACGCAAAAACTAGGTCATCACCAAATGAAATTAATATGCAGCAGGTTTAAAATGAACAAAAGGAAGTATTTCTTCATACAACGGACAGTCAACATCTTGCCAGAAGATGTTGTGAAGGCCAAGACTATAACGGGGTTCAAAAAAGAACTAGATAGGTTAATGGTGGGTAAGTCCATCAATGGCTATTAGCCAGGATAGGCAGGGATTGCTGTTTGCCCAAGGCTGGGAATGGCCGACGGGATGGATCACTTGATGATTACCTGTTCTGTTCATTTCCCCTCTGAAGCACCTGGTGTTGGCCACTGTCGGCAGACAGGGTACTGGGCTAGATGGACCATGGTCTGACCCAGTCTGGCCGTTCTTATGTTGTAATGGGGCACTGATGCTAGGTATTTTTCATTTGTCTGCTAGTATCCCATGAAGAAATGTTTTCTGAGCCATCCCCCAGGTGCACTGTGTGCCGAAGACGAGAGCTATTATTACTCCTATACTCGTCAAATAATTGTTTCTGAAAACTGCTGTTCCCTCCACTGCTTCCCAAGCTTAAGCAATTTCTGAGCTTGACACGCCACCTCCAGTCACATTTGTCTTGTTGCATGGCATGACTGATGCAATTACAGCTGACAGTGTCACAGGGCTTTACATAAACGATCTCACTTGGAAGCTATCACATACCCCCTGAAATGAGCAGCAATAGACACCAGTGCCCTTCATTTCCTCCGCAGGAAGGAGTTCTTGGTTGGAGCAGAATGGGGCAGGTGTCAAGTTTTCCAAGCAAATAGTTTGCTGCTGGCTGCGTGAAAAGAGCAGAGTTACTACTCCCAGTCCGCTTCCCACCTCCAGGCATCGCCTGAGACACAGGGGAAAAGTTACTGCATGAGGTTTAAAAATCACAGGGTTTGGCAAGGCTGAAAAGTGCATTTGTTAAAGGGGAATTCTCTTTTCCCTTCTATTCTTAGTCCCCTTCGCAGGCCCAGAACTACTGTGTGCTGACCGACGCTATGATGTTACTTTAGGTTGTTCATGACGATTTTTTGGTGGGTTGTTAACTACGATAAATACAGGGTCAGACAAATACACAAAGTGCAATGTCCAGTGAATGGTGGTGCATAATAAAAGTCTGCGATGCCATTTCTTTGAGCATTGAGAGGGTTGACAAAAATGATTAGAGGCCTGGAAACACTTCTGTGTGAAAAGAGATTGAAAAGATTGGGAGTGTTTAGTGTAAAGAGATGATGAGTGGGAAATGACATAACAGACATATATACTATGATGAATGGTGCAGAGACCATAAATAGGGGACTCCATTTCCTCTCATAGCACAAGAATGAGGTGATACTCAGTGAAATTGAAGGCAATTCATTTAAAACTGATACTTTTTAGAGAGTGCACAATTAACCTGTGGAACTCATTGCCACAAGATATCCCTGGGTTAACAAGCTGGCATGGTTAAATGAGGATTAGACATTTATATAGGTAGTGAGCACATACAGAGTGACATAAGATTAGAAAACAAATGAGCGTAAATTTTCCTACTTCAGGCCACGAGCCAGCCTTAAGGATGGGACCCCAATCTGGAAGGAACTTCTCCAGGGGCAGGTTATTTCATAATGGACCATGAGGGGGTTTCTTGCACCTGCCTTCCAGGTATCTGGTGCTGGCCATCGATGGAGATGGCATAATCTGCTATGGCAATTCCTATGTTCCTGAAACACTAGGCAGGGAGCTGTACATTATTAGATGGTCAGTTTGTGTCCGAAAGGGGCCACAAAAAAGATGAGCAGGAACGAATAGCTCCTGGTCCTGATTGCCTGACCGGGGTGTGCGTGTGCATGTGTGGCATGCTAACAGTTCCCCTGCGCTCTGCCAAGCACGCAGAAATCAGGACCTAGTTAAAACTGTCCAAGCTTTTTATGGATTCTTTCGTTCAGCCACAAACTCTCCATCTAGCATTGCACAACTCACTAGGATTCCATTGCACCCAAGGAAATAAAAATAATAGTTTAAATCCTTTCAAATATGGCCGTAAATCCCTAACAACGTTAACCTTTCCCAAGGTATTAAACTGATCCCTGGTGGATTCTCATAGTTGCTGTTAGTAAGAAGCATGAAATACCCTTTCTCTGAACTTCATGTTCCTAAAGTAAATAACAAGCCACACTGAGCATTGAGGTTATTAGCTTTCTGACTAGCACCCACTTGTCTCCTTGTCCTGATCTGGCTTATCAAACATTAGCACTTTGTTGCATTATGAAGGCAAAAGTTCATGCACAAAATCACAGCAATTGCCCCAGCAGAGTGGTTGAAAGTGCCTGGTGAGATCTAGGTTGAACCAAGAAACTACTGGACAGCTCGGGATGGCTTGGCATCAGCTAAGAGTGCACTGAATAAAGGTAATTTCTTTCTTTTTGGAAGGATCCAAGGATATATGATGTTTGCTTGCCGGGCCACTATGGCTGAACGCTACAATGTAAAGGGGGTTTTTAGCCCAAGAGTGGCAATCTGCTTCAGCAGAGAGGATCCAACTGCATTGTTAATTACGGTCCCTTGGCCAGGCCGGGGGAAATAGAGCCTCCACTCTCCTTGATCCACAGTGGATTTTCCCTGAAAACTGGCTGTTCTCACAAAGGTTGAGGGTCAAGTATGGCCCTTCTGTAGTGACTAAACTTTTAGTAAAGTTACTGTTATGCTCCGCATCATTTGGTGGGGCTGATACCAGGCATTTTTAGGATCAGGACTATTTCACCCGCTATCCAGTCCTGACTAATAGTATACATACATGCTGCTTTAAAAAGGCCCATTTCCCAAAACTGAACACAGTCATGAGCAAAACTGAGTGAAAGGAGAAACGTAAACATAAAAAATGTGAATGATAATTGGGAGTTATTTAAGAATGCTCTGGTAGATGTCCCAAATAACTAAAATTCCACAATAATGAAAGAAGGCTACTTTGGTTAAAAAAAAATATCTTGATTAAGGGGGATGTAAAAGCAACAATAAAAATTATATAAATAAATGGAAACATGGGGACATTGATAGTTAAGTACTGACTGGCAGTAGGAAATGCAGACAATAGATAAAGAAAGCTAAGGGTATCCATTAAAAATCCATAGTAGTTTTAAGATTAGAAGAAGGAATTATTTAAATATAGCAGGAACAAATGAAATCCTAGAAATTGTATCGATCCAGTGCTAGGTCCAGATTGTCAATCATGATGCAGAAAAGGCAGAATTATTCAAAAAAAATGTCTGTCTGTATTTGGAAAGACATGGAGTGATGTTCTCATATCATACAGTGAGATGCTTTCTATTCCATCAGTAATTACAGAGGATGTTAAACAGCAATTGTTCAAATTAAATATTTTTAAATCTGCAAGAGCAGATAACTTGCATTCAAGACGTGCTCACTGAACCATTAATGCTGACTGTTAACAAGTTTTGGATCACTGGGGAAGTTCTAGAGGACCAGAAAAAAGCTAATGTTGTGCCAATATATACAAAGGGTAAACAGGATTTCCTGGGGGACTGCAAGCTGTTTAACCTGATACTGATCCTGGGCAAAATCATGGAAAGCCTGATGAGATAGGAGGCAATCTGTAAAGAGTTATCGGATGGGAATATGAACATGATTTTATGAAAAATAGGTCTAGTCAAACTTGATATTGTCTTTTGATGAGAGACTTTGGTGGATAAATGTAACTGGGCTAACGTAATACACTTACACATCTGTAAATTGGCTGACCTAGTCCTGCATGCCATTCTGATAAAAAATAGCACTATACAAAATCAGTGTAGCAAATATTAAATGGGTAAAAACTGGTTAAATTATAGCTCTCAGAAAGTATCTGTAAATGGAGGATTCCTAGCAAGGATCTGTTCTTGGCCCACTGCTATTCAATATGTTTATCAATGAAATGGAAGAAAATATCAAATCAGTTGAGTGTTAATATAGCCAAATACAAAGTCATACATCTAGGAACAAAGAATGTAGGTCACATTTACAAGATGGTGATCACTATCCTAGAAATCATTGACATTGAACAGGATTTAGGGGCCATGGCAGCTAGCCAGCCGAACAGGAACTCCCAATGCAATGCTGCACCTAGGAGAACAAATCCAATCTTTGGATTTATAAGCAGGGAATGTTGAGTAGAAGTAGGGAGCTGGTATTATGGCATGAGTGAGAGCATTACTGGATACGCTCTCCAGTTCTGGTGTCCATCTCAAAGAAGATGTTGACAAATTGGAGACGGTTCAGAAAAATTCTACAAGAACAGTTCAAAGTCTGGGAAGCCTGCCTCATAGTGAGAAACCTAAGGAACTCAGTCTTTTTAGTTAACCAAGAGAAGGTGAAGAGGTGACTTGATCACAGTCCATAAGTACTCACATGGAGAAGAGATTTCTGATAATAGAGAGCTCTTTAATCTAGCAGAAAAAGGCATAACGAGATCCAATGATTGGAAGCTGAAGCTAGACGCTAGAACAAAGGTACACATTTTTAACAGGGTAATTAACCATTGGAACAGTTTATCTGGGGACATGGTGGGTTCTCTGCCATGTGAAGTCTTTAAATCAAGGCTGGATCTCTCTTTCGAAAAGGTCCACTCCAGATCAACCAGAAGTGATGGAATGGATGAAGGACTTGCAGGGTGAGGTTGTCTGTGTTAGGCCTGTGCAGGTCAGACCAGATGGTCACCATGCTCGTTCCTGGCTTTAGTAATCTATGAAGTAGTAAATGCTGCTGTGCAGGCGCATCACAGGTGGGAATGCAGTGCAAACACTTGTTTCAGTGATGGGGCAAGTACTAGCTGTGACCAGTGGAAATTGCTCAGCATCTTGCAGTCTCTGGCTCTGAGGCAGCCTTCTGGGCTCTCCTAGCGTGAACCCTCTGTGCACATTCCTGTCTCAGCCAGCCCCAGTCCATTCCGGGGAGAAAAGAGAAATAACAGACTAGACAGGCAAACTTGGCCCTCGGTTCTGAACTCCAGTAGAGCACAGCACATCAGCCTCAGGTGCTGTAAGGGAACATGCCTCCATGCAACCCTAACCCTGGTCTTTCAGGAGAGCCCTGTCTCAGCCACACCTGTGACTAGCTTACCTGCACTCCAGGAGTCAGGTGACGGGATCACGTGACTAGCAGCCAGGCCTGCGGGGCTGTAAGTTCAGAGGAGAGAGAGCTGTGGGTGCAGGAGTGAGGCAGAGGCAATGGCAATTCTTGTAGTTCCCAGGGAAAGAGCCTGCGGAGTGTAAAGCTACTGGGAGAAGGAGCCAAGTGGCCAGCTGTGGGGTGGGGCAAGGCAGAGAGGAGGCCTCAGCAGGGTCAGGACTGTGAGCCTTGCCCCAAAAGCTGTGCCCCAGCATGGGGTGGGTGGAAGATTTGTGCACTGAGCTTTATTTGAATGGCCCAAGGGAGAGTGTGCTGGGGAGGGCTCTTGTGCAACACCTGCAGGGTAAGGTGATTTAATAGGGAAGAAAAGAAGGTGAGGCCAACTGGAGCCAGCTGGGCTGAAACACTGCTACTGCTGCTTTATCTGGGGTCTGCTCTGGAAGGCATTGTCCAAATCAGCAGGCGGCTGGTGCCAGGAGCAGTGCCAACCCTGTCTGTGAACAGCTGTTCTGCAGTCACCCTGAGAAGGCAGCCAGAGCGCCCCGTGATGTCGCGGGCCACAGGGGCAGAGGCACAGGCTGTGCCACTTTCTTCCACCACTCTCCAAGCAGCTTTCTTAGAGCAAGAGAAACAGGCTGCATGTTGCACAGCCTCTGTCTCTGCTTCCCTGCAGCCCCTCCTGCCTGGCTTCATGCTACAGATTTAAAGAGACAGTGCTCTTAACCGCCTACATCTCCTCGTGGTAATTTCCCTGGTTGTCTTATCACCTAGAAGTCACAGTCTTGCACTCCTGTAATGCTGGCTGTTGGCTCCATTATCGGGTCATAATGTGCAGGGAGATCAGCAGCACCAGCAGCGTATCCACTATGGGCAGATTAATTTCTAAGCCACTTCAGGTGCCATTAAAAGGAAAGTTCGCATTATATCTAACACCCCTAATACTTGCAATTTGTGTGTGCAGCGATATTGATTCCTAGGACTATGCTGACTATAATGCAAACGGGCAGCAACTGGTAGGAGGAACGTTCTAACATCCCTGTATTGTGAACCCTGAAGATACTGAGTGATTTGTATGTTCCCAGCAGCTGTAATCTGGTGATGATAAAGACTCATGCTATCTGCACAGTATCAAATACACCCAGACTGCAATTTTCTTTGGCAGGAGCTAGAGAGAGGAGCTTTGTATATTTGGGTCTTTCTAGTTTTCTATTCTTTTGTACATGATAATACCCAAGGGGGTCCCTTTCAGACTGTTTCTGGGGACACACTGGAATTCCCATTTTTGTTACATAACAACAGACCGTAGATGATCCCTGTCTTCTGATGTGGTGCTTTGTGTCTATGGTGCGGACACTGTTATTGCGCTGTGACCGAAAGGGACCCGAATACCACGACAATTCCTGCAGATTTGCCTCAGTTGCCTGGATTTTGCTTTAGAAAGTAGGAATCTGTATAAATCCCTCACTCTGATGCCTGCAGTGCCTCATTCCTTGTTTCACTGAGACACAGTTTGGGTGACGAATGGGAAGTGAGTGCAAAAATGCTGCTAACCAGTGGTGAGATTTGTGCTCAGGACCCCATACAACACTTAGAAAATACATCTCTTCAGTCAGGCTGCAGTTCGTTGAATGTAAATTAATAACAAACAAGCAAAAAATCCTCTTAGCAGGGGAAATGCCCAGCCGCTGCACAGAGGCTGGGTCTGCACCTTGTAATTTGGAGGTGGGGACTGCGAGTGACAAAATGAGCCAATTTCAGCTCCATGGCAGGTGCAGCTCCTTTGGCCTGGCTAGAATGGAACCTGCTCAATTATTGGTGAATGTGGCCTAATCTGGCCAATGGCCTTTCCTGCAGGGCGACATTAAATCAAGTTCTTGAATTCCAGTGACACCATGTGGCCTGGGGGAGAAGCCCAGGTGTTTTTCTAGATCAGTTCTGTGGTCGGTTCTGCTCAATGTCTTCATCAGCGATTTGGATAATGGGCTAGAGAGTGCACTTACAGAGTTTGTGGATGATACCAAGGTGGGAGGAGTTGCAAGTGCTTTGGAGGATAGGATTAAAATTCAAAATGATCTGGACAAACAGGAGAAACGATTTGAAGTAAGTAGGATGAAATTCAATAAGGATATAAGTGCTTAAGAAGGAACAATCAGTGGCACACATACAAAATGGGAAATGGCAGCTTAGGATGCAGGACTGCGGAAAGGGATCTGGGGTCATAGTGGATCACAAGCTAAATATGAGTCAAGTGTCACACTGTTGCAAAAAAAGCAAACTTGCAGGAGTGTTGTCAGCAAGACACAATTATTCTGCTCTACTCCGGGCTGATCAGGCCTCAGCTGGAGAATTGTGTCCAGTGCTGGATGCCACATTTCAGGGAAGTTGTGGACAAATTGGAGAAAGTCCAGAGAAGAGCAACAAACAATGACTAAAGCTCTAGAAATCATGACTTGTGAGGAAAGATTGAAAAAACTGAGTTTGTTCACTTGGGGAAGAGAAGACTGAGGGGGGACATGATTACAGTTTTCAAGTATATAAAAGGTTGTTACAAGGAGGAGGGAGAAAAATTGTTCTCCTTGATCTCTGAGGCTAGAACAAGAAGCAATGGGCTTAAATTGCAGCAAGGGCTGTTTAGGTCAGACACTAGGAAAAACTTCCTACCTGTCAGAATAGTTAAACACTGGAATAAATTGCCTAGGGAGGCTGTGGAATCTCTGTCACTGGAGATTGTTAAGAGCAGGTTAGACAAACACTTGTCAGGGATGGTCTAGACTGTAGATAATGCTTGGTCCTGCCGTAAGTGCAGGGACTGGACTAGACGTCTTTGAGAGGTCCCATCCAGTCCTAGGATTCGAGGAGTTGAGGATTCATGGCTAGGGCATCAGGTCCTGAATGTGGGAAATCAGGGCTTGGGAGTTGCTCTGTGTGCTCCCCTTTTACTCTCTCTGCCATCCCTTAGGTCAGCTGGCACAGGCCAGTCGTGGGTGTCTAATAGCCTCTGGAGCTGTTTGTGTGAAGCTACCAATACAAGAGTCATCTTCTTAAACACAAAGAGACAGTGGTAGAAAAATAAAAGCAACTATTTGAGTAACTCACATCGGACAATCTGCAAAACCCAGTGGGGTTCCCCTTAGCTTAGCTACAGAGACAGGAAAATCTTATGTCTCCAGAAAGCATGTCCTTCCCTGACAGCCTGCCCTGGCTCCCCAGAGGTCTTTGCCCCAATCCCTTGCCCACCCTGCTTAACAAGGCCCCTTTGCTCTCCATTACCTTAGACACCCCTCCCCAGTCAGGGCGATTCTCCTGATTTTTGGCTATAGATGATGCCCCCATGCTTGACCTGTGCAGTTTCTGTCTTAGCTGGTCAGAGAAGTCGCATGGATTTGCCTCTTTTTAAAATCCCTCTTATCAATTTTCCTTGCTCTGAAATATAAACAATTGACAGACCCCAGGCCCTCTGCTCCTCCGTGCTCCTCCACCTCCCACCTATCTTTGTTGCTATGGACATTGCTCAGCTGTCAGCAGTTGTTACATGAAAATCGACTTGAGCTGTCACCTGTGGGCACAGAGCACATCTGCACGCTGGGTTTTCAAGGAGAGAAGGTTGCGTGTTCTCACTTTTTGCATTCTAAGACATGCAGAAAAGTGTGCATTTTATGAATACTTTCCAATGCCACTTGGGTGCTATCTCCAATGTCTAGGACTCTCCTAGATGCCAAGACTTGCTGCTGTAGGGCCTCATTTGGCCCTTTGAGACATGCAACCAGGACACCTGTATTACTTTGCCCATGCTGGGCTGGTGTTTTGAAAACATGCCCCCTGCTACTATGATGGAGAAATCCAGTGTTCAGCGGGGAACACGTCCATTGGAAATGTAGCGGAGCCTGTTTTATAGCACTTCTTCCAAGGGTAAATAAGTCTTCTTGGGGACCCCAGCCCCGCTTTGAAAAGCAGAGTCAACATTGCAATCTCTGACCCACTGTCATTTATTAAATGTCTTCTGGCTTTGACTGTTGGTTGTTCCCAGCTATGGGGAATCCATATATTTCCATCTGATTATACTCTGGCAGCACATCCTACAGCAAATTCTTCCCACAGACTACAGCCCCGAGCCTCGAGACACTGGGCTACATATTTAGCAAGCAGCAGCAGTACATACACAGCTTTTAAGCATCAGTTAGAAAGAGGTGTGGATCAATTTTTTTCCCAGAAAATGACATTTTGAAGTAGGTTAAATTTACCACTTTTCCACATTTTCTCAGAGCGATTTCATCTGGCTGGCGTACGTGCTTTCCATGGGAAATTATTTATGACATTCTGAGTCCCTGATCTACTCTTTTTGATGTAACAATAGTAGATCCAGGGGAATGACCAAGGTTAGCTTTATAGTCTCACTTCAGATATACCACCAAGGAAGTTAGTCAGTGCTTCTTGCTGTTTGTGCCGGAACCAAAGGCCAATTTATCTCAGCAAAATCCGTCAGGTTACACCAAGTGCCAAGACACACATTCTGGGTCAAGCCCAGATGAAACCTCTATCACACCTTAAACTGAGGCCAGCCTTCACAAAGACAATGGGGTACAAAGGACACATGGAAAGCCCCTTCTTTGTTAGTTACAGCATCCTATTAAATTATGCACTGACAGACAGACAGACAGCCACATCTCAGCAGGGGAGGATTCAGCAGAGCTGATGTAACCAACACAAATGGGAAGGGCCGCATGCTCTTGTTCAGAATGGACATAGACTGTCTCATCCCGGCAGATGATTCAAGATGTGGCCATTTCCTCAGCATCACATCGGCCAGGATTAGCTGGGTGTATCTCACTGAATCATTTCCCTGCCATTGTGGGGGGCCTAGGGAACTGGGGCACTTCAGCCCCTCCTGTTCTCCGTCTGTGGCACATAATACTTTAGTCTCCAGTGGGCGGCATGCCTGGCTCTCATTCCAGTTGCTGGGTTTAGTGTGCGGGTGCTGGGGGCCTATGGCACACAGGAGGTCAGACTAGATGATTTGATGGTCCCTTCTGGCCTTTGACTCTACGATTCTGGACTCCTGCCCTTTTTGCACTGTGAATGCAATGCTGTATCTCAACTCCCTACACACAGTCACTTATCTATTCTGGTGCCTGTCTAATTATAATACATACTTTATTGCTTGTCAATATTTTAACCTCTCTGACATATTATCCCTTAGGGCAACTGAGCTTCTATATTAATAATAGAGTTGATAACTTTATTCATGTGGAGGATAATTATCGTAGGGTCCTGTATAAATCCCACAGGAAAGATGACAGATTTCACTGGCTGGTCATCACCAAAATGGGAAGTGGCCCAGATTGTGACAGCTTAATAGGCAAGGTAATAAAACCAACAATAAAGTCATTTCTAATATGAGCAATGATTCTCAGGTTCTATATTTGTTTTCCATGCTAAACAGAAGATAAATGTCAGATTAGGAACAAGACCTGAAATTTCTATTAAAAATATTTGGAAAATGTCATTAAATACCAGCAATGTGCTGCTCCAGCAGCAGCGGCATGGGTCTTAATTACCAGTGAGAGATGCTTGGAAACAAATGAGGGATAATAATACTTGCTTCTTTGTGAACAGAGCAGTGAGGGCTGAGGTCTATACAATGCTTGGACTGTCCCTGTGTGGGACCCAGTTCCTCTTTGCAGCACTAAGAAATTGTGTAAGTACTGCAGCAATAGGAAGCCTGCTAGGGGATGACGGGGCTGCTAGATCAGGGGCTCTCAAACTTGATGAACCTAGGGAATTTCTTGGGGACTGTGAAATTTCCTACAGGATCCAAACTTTCAGCTAAAAATATAAAGGCTAGCTCTTCTCACTGCAAAGAAAAGATCCCATATATAAACAGCAGCATCAAAGTTGATTGAATATGTAGCAATGGGCATGGTAGAGTTTACTGCATTCTCACTCTGAAGGCAGAAATTCCACTCACGGGTAATATTGTAAAGTGTGAGAGGGTCCATTTCTGTGCTGTGAATACAGGTGCTGATGGGAGGTCGCAGGTAACACAATGAACTAGCATACTTTTGAGTTTTCTTGTCTGAAACAGCATTAAGGATTCCAGGGTCCTGGGTGGGGGGGAGGGAAATGAGTAGTTTGGAGATTACCAAAGGAAAATGGGTGCCCTGGGGAGTGCAGAAAGCAGGCCGAGACTCCCTGCACTACACCAGGGGGATGAGGTGAGGACAGAGAAACAGCAGAGGCATCCTTATGATCAGATAAGCAATTGCCTCATTAATTCTCTTGGGGCAGAGTCTGGCTTGGCTAGTATGGGGCCATGAGAGGGAAAAGGGTGCACATCCCACACCCTGAGGAAGTTGCACAGGTGTAGAGAGCAGGGCAGGACCCTGACTGTAGAAATGTGGCTTGGCTAATGCCCCACTGAGGAGTGGCCCTGTGCAGAGACCCCCTTTAGTAACAGGCTATGGGCAGAGGCCAGGCTGTTAGGTCAGGAACAGCGGTAAGGGGCAGGGCACCCCAGGTCACAGCATCCTTTTAGATCCTTGAGCTGTGCTGCAATGTGAGCATATGACGGCTCAGGGACTTGACTGATTCCTTCTCTTCCCCTTCCTTGGAATGCTGCGGACAGAAGTTGGCCTTGGAGCTCACTGTTCGCTTGTCTCTGGCTGGGAATGACACAGCTCGGGAGGCATTTCACAGGAGGCATTTGCACTTTGGTGACCCAGAGTGAAAACCCTTTGGTTATTGTGCAAGGTTCCTTTGTGGCCCAGCTCCTGCTGCAGGATGCTCGGAGTTGTTTGCAACACTCTTTCTTCTACTGACCCGCTGCACGCAGCACAGGGAAAGGGGGATTAAAACTTGACGTGCCAGCCAGAGCTAGGAAGAACCACTGTTTGCTTTACTCCTGCAGAGGACAAAGCACAGATTCTGTAACCAAGGGCAGAATTCTGCAGGTACAGTTTCATTGTCTAGGGCGTGACCAAGAAGCCTGGCTATGGCTGATGTGTGAATGTGTGTGTGAAACTCCCTGCTCCCCACAAAGATCCAGGGGACAACCCACCATTACATAAACCACAAAAGGTCTGGGTACACTGCGAGGTGAGCCCAGGGTTACTAGAACTCCAGTTAGCAGACACTGGGTTTGTTGGCCTGGGGCTTGTATGTAACCCCATTTAGGAATTGCTGAACCCTGGACCCCAACCTGCACTGCATTATATGGGCCTGGGTCCAACCCATATCCCAGAGTTCCTAGCACCCTCCGTAAATGTGGCTGCTCTAGCCCTTTGTTTGTGGTGCTGTGTGGGAAAACTTGATGGTCCACCAATCCTGGGGGATTTTTGTGGTGGACTCCCAGAGCAAGAGCCCAGTGCGGCTGCATCTACACTGCAAAGCAGTCGGGCTTGGACCTTGGAGCCTGGCTTGACGCAGGCTCAGACCCTCCACCCCAGGACCCTTGGTCTGAGCACAATTTGTTTGTAGATGGAAGGGGGGTGTTAGGCTTAAGCCTCAGTTCAGTCCCTGAGATTACACTGCAGTGTAGACATCCCCATAGTATCTTGGTCGGCTGCCTCCCCTCCCAGTGGCAAAGCACCTTCCGTGGCAGCCAGAAGCCAGACACGCCAGGAATAGAGCGCAATGCTAACCTTCACTGTGCACGCCCATGCCTGTGCTTAAAGCCCAATATCTGGCCATGTGCCATTTATCTGATAGCACAGGTTCTCCTCTGCAAAACACTGGCACCTAGGACCCAGCTGTCGCTTTGGGATTGTCTGGCTTGGAGAGCTGGTTTCTCTGCCTTAGTCTGGACCTGGGATTAGTCTGAAACTCCTGCCCTCGGGGGCAGAATCCTGGAGTTTCCCTGGCAAATGCTGTCTGTGGGCACGTCTACACGACAGCGGCAGTGCAGGAGCTATGCTGCTGTAGTGTCATAATGCAGATGCTTCCTACATCGACTGCAGACGTAAGTGTAGATGAGGGCTAAGTGCTGCAAAAGTGGCATCTTATGTACCAGCTGGCCTGGCCAGAGCCGGGCCTGACAGGGGGCCTGGGTGGGTGCCATGTGGCATGAGTTTAATTACCCTGGCGTATATAGCGTTCTCAGCGCATCCTCGCACTTGCAGTTCTGCTAAACAGACACTTGGAGTCTGAACCCTGGTGTGTCTAGTCTAGTAAGAGCTTTATTGATCCAGTCCTAGCATTTGATCCTCTGACCGGCTGCCTGCTACACAAAGGGGCAAGTGACTGCTTGTTCTTTAAAACAATACGACTTCTTTTCAAGCTCCATGGAGAGATTGATAGTGAATACTGCAGGACAGCTGTGATATGAATCCTAGGAAGCAGATTTATCCTAGAGAGCTGGGGGGAATTAAGAACTGGAACAACAGTGGCCTGGCCCTCCCCCCCATCCCCAACCCCAGGGGGACGCAGTGTATTTATCACGTCACTCTTGACAGCGGTGATGCAGCTTTTGGGGCGTGAAGTATTGAATTACAGTGGCTGGTGAATAGGGGTCCGGAGTGTTGAGGACAGCTGGTGAACAGTGCACTGGAAGGTGACAGATACATTGCAGCTTCTCACAGTGCTGGCCCAGTAAACAGCTGAACTGCCAGCAGGGGTTCTCCTTTGCTGACCTGCCCCTCAAGAGACATGCGGGAAAGCACATTCTCCTCTCCTGGCCATGCTGGGGTGAATTAGAACGAGGGAGTTGGCAGGTTTGTTTAGTTCCAATGCCTTTTCCCCTTAAATGATTGTTTTATTACTCAGCGCAATCGACCGGTGGCAGATGAACCCAGGGCCTAGGCACCTCAGCTGCTTCAGGAAACAAGCAAGGCACTGGCAGGCTCTCTGCATGGGCTTTGCACAGCATGTGAGCTGGGCCATCCCTTCTGAGCTCTCTTTGCCTTGGAGTGTGAGCTTGATGGGGGCTCTGGGTTACAGGATTCCCCTGAGCTGGGATCTTTCTCGCTGGAGAATCTTGGCCCTGGCTGCAGGCTCTTCTCACCATGAGATCTGAACAGTGGCTGTGGGGCTCAGGTTCTGCTCATGGTGGGATATGCATGGAGTGGAGAGGTGGTCTGGGGCTGCTATGGAGGATGTCTTCCCCTTTGCTTTCCCTGCAAACACCTTTTCCCAGGGAACTATCCAAGTGGCTTTCTTGCTTGTTAGGTACATTAATACCATAACCCTGCCGGCAATTTCTGCAGCTACTTCTGTTACGTAAAGGGAGTGGCTTGGTCTCTGACTATCCAGTCCCAGGATGACTGGTTTACATCAGTGCTGGCTCCTGTGATGTTAACCCTTGCCTTTGGTGTCGCTTAGAGAAGCATAGATCAAGGTAAATAAGGGTGAATGGTAAATTCTCTCTGAAATGCAATGTTCATCTGACAGCCAGCAGAAAATAAGTGCTGAATTACTTCATTAATTAAATGGGTGACTCCCACAGCAACCATAAAAACCTGCTGCTTGCATATGGGGGGTGAATGGGAGGTTAATTGCCAGTTACAGTCTCTGCCATTTCAGCAGCTGCTGATGTGAGTGTTCCTGTTTATTTGGTCTCTGTTTTAAAATAACGACTAAGCTTCAAATCTGCCATGACATGAGTGAGCTGAACCATGCACCAGGAACAAGGGGGTTGGTCCAGTGACTTTCCCCAGCGCTTGTGCTGACTTGGTTCCAGGAGCCACAGACTGAGGCACACCCATCAGGAAGGGAATCTGACTTAATTGGAAATGCGTCGCTGGCCAGATTTGGGGTCTGCACTTTTCTGCTGATACTGGGGCGTGGAACAATGTGGAGAGCACAGGTGATCCGTGTTGTTTTCAGAGACGGTTCAGAACCAAGACCATTCCCAAGTTTCTTACTCTATGCATGGAAGAGACCAAGCTCTTGGGCAGCAATAATCCTCCTATTACTTGCAAGTGTCCTTGGAAGAAGGCCCAGCCTGGCCAAGAGCCGGAGGAAGGGGTCAGAGAAGCCCTGCTGCTGTGCTCTGAGAAGTACAGTTCAGAGTTTGGCCCGGCCCCTGGGTTTCTGCAGCAGAGCCCCATATAGATCACAATACGTGGCGCTGTGAAGCTGTCTTGGATTGCAACTGGGGACGTAAACAGAAATCTGACCGGTGTGTTTAACATTGAGAATAAGCATCACTGGATGAGGCCCCAGCCCTGAGAAGAGGTCAAATCCCATTCAGCAGGTACTGCCCTTTACTTTTTGTATTAATCATGGTAGGAACTTTGACCTGAACTTGTTAAACGTACAAACAGCAGGCATGGAAAAAACCAGCAGACCAGAAAAGATTATGAATAGTGAGCATTGTGTGGGCTAGTGTCAATTCAGCCGTGGCCCAGTTTAGCAGAGTGTAAATGCTATCCTTCCCACCATGCAAAGAACAGCCCTTAGACAGAGCAATGGAGAAGTTAAAGGTAAAGAGCATTCAGCCTTTCAGAGACAAATCCATTCCTGGTGCAACTCTAAGATAAAAACCAGACAGCATGGAAAGCAAACCAGAGAGGCTTCATGGCCCAGTGGACAGGGCCCTGGACATAGTGTACTGGGCAAGAGTTTTGCTACTGCCCATCCCTCAGCCAGCGTGGCTAGTTCTGTGTTCTGCTCATTGTCCCTAGATGCAGCATGCAGGACTTCATTTTCTCTCAGCTCAGTGACCAGCTCTGCCTTGGCCTTGTTCCCTGCATAGGAATTCAACTCCACGTGGGATGGAGGGCTTTCAATGGAAATCTTGCCAACGTCTCTCCGGATGCATTGTTTTCTCTTTCCCGTTAGTTCAGAGAACGCGCTGGAGGGTGGTGGCACTGGCGGCAATGGCGGAGCAGCTGGGTTTGTTTTATAGCACAAACTCTTCCTGGAAATCACTGCAGCAAATGAGCAGGGCCCCATCAGTGCTAAGCTTGGGCAGGTGCTGGGAGGAGCTGGGCACATCGCTGTGAAGAGAATCTAGTCAATAAGCAAAGTGTAAAATCTTCAGTCTTTGGTGCTGCTGGGCAATTATTAGTATGAGCAGCAGTTTTAAGCTTCTGAGTGCCCAGTGCCCTGGTTTTGAAGGGGTGAGCTGTGTGTCAGACATGGAAAATAGAGTAGAGATTGGGGGTGTTTCCACTGGCATCAGCTCTGGCAAGCATCGCCTCTTATGACCAAGTCCTAGTCAGAAGTCACCTTTTGTAGTAAGTTATTGGAACATACGTGGTTCACTGACTCACCCTTAAGAGTTGCTTACCAGTAAGAATCAGTCAACCTGCGCCTTGCTCCCAGAGTCTTTTCAGTTATTCAGTATGTTCAGTTCCAGTAATGCTGATCTTTGTGTCTTGAAGCAGCACATTCATGGGTGGGAAATTAAAGAGATTAAGGTTCCAATCCTGAAGCTACCTTCATGTGGGCACAGAAATCTGTTTGTGTAGATTGGCATCTAGACCTCTGTGCATTTGAATGCGAGTCCCTTGTGTCTTGTCGTACACATTAGGCAATCTTACCTTCCTTTAGTCATCAGTGTAAACAATCTGTTGTTCTATCCTTAAAACTAGCCATATAAAGGAAACATCATTACTTGATCTTGGCATGCTTATAGAAACAAAACCTTTCAAATCAATCAACTCATTCAAATGTTTCAAAATCTTTTAAGAAATAATCCCATTTTATCCAAGTATTGTTTAATATAAAACCTTGCTTTGAAGCCTTTTCGGGTTAATAGTCTATAAGAGTTTTATAAGGGCCTTACATTTGAAATGGACATAACTGTAGACTACAGCACCCCTTTTTTTCTAACCAGTTCTGAAAGGGAGTTTTACTAAAACTAATTGAAAATATAAGTGCAAATGTAATTATTATCTTTCAAGGCAAACCCATTAATGCGTCAATTAAAGAAGCGAAATATCTTGCACTGCACATGTTTTAATCTGTTTATTTGGGAAAAGTCTCTTCCTTCCTGTCCTTGGCTGTGAGGAGGAGATGGCACTTATTGTCTTTTCCCTGCAGGATAGTTGGGAGTATCTTGTTTGCAGACATTCCAAGTTTTATCCTTCAGCAACAAATACTTTCTGTGCATCAGCAGATCAGCATTTTCTTACGCTTTTTGCCCTGTTACCAGCGTGTTCAAGTAACCAGCAACTGGAACATTTCATATTTTTCCACAAAAAGTCATTTAACTCTTTTAATCTCTTTATTGTAAAATACCCCATCTCTGTTTTATTGTAAAGCTCTGCCAAAATGTCAATATAGCACTGCATATACCCAACATAGACACTAACACTGTGATATCTGGACCTAGTCACAGTTTTGTGTTTGGGACCTATGTGGGCCTTTCCCATTCTCCCCTCCCACCAGGCTGCCTTCGTCACTTGTCATTGCCCTGGTACGAGGGAGAGAGGCAACCACTCATCCTGAAAGCTGGGACAGTTTGGTTTTTCCTACTCATGTGATGACTCCCATCCAGCAGATTATGTAGGTATGTGCTTAACTTTAAGCATGTGAGTAGCTCTGTTGAAGAGAGACGAGGGGGTGAGTAACATCTTTTATTGGGTCACCTTCTGTGAGTGAGAGAGACGAGCTTTTGAGCTACACAGAGCTCTGCTTCTACTCAAGTCAGTAGAACTATTCATATTCTTAAAATGAAGCACATTCTTAACTGTTTTGCTGGATTTGGGCCCTCACAACCCTGAGAAATAGTGTGAGGAGGCTGGCTGTGCACAGTATGGGGGCCATGCCAATAACTGATGAGATCATGAGCTTCCATGTGATAGTTTCGAGCATATGGTGAATCCTGGGGAAACTGCCTGAAGGTTAGATGCAAATACTGGCAGAATCGGTGCCTTCTCTGAAGAGCTGAGGGAGCGTGCAATAATAATAATGTTCTCCCATTGCTTGGAACGGAGTGTTTCCAATCCAGACCTGGGATATGGCTGTTGGGGCCTTGATATCTCTGAGGGAGTGTTACTGACACATTTAATTATTTGCGTCCTGGTCTATGATGCTGTAATGAGCCTCTGTTGTCTCTTATCCTCTCAGCTCAGACATGAATTACACACAGGCTTCACAGACCTTCCAAAGCAGCACCATCAAGGCACAACGTATTGTGGATCTGTTTCTGTCGCGAATCCTTTGAAACGTTTTGAACGATAGCAGCATACACAAATACCAGCCCCATGAGGTCCATTTCTGAGCTAAGCAACGGGCTGATTCAAAACTTCCTTGCCTTTCAAGACAGCAGCTCTAAAGCAGTACAGAGATGACGGTTCTCTGTTCTGACACATTTTAGAAGTGACTCGCTGTGTGCACTGCGGCTCAGGAGAGTGGCTATTTGGCCCTGAGAGGGTGGCAGATGGTACTATTATTCTGGAATCACCAATAGGGAGGTTAAGACCACTTAGAATGACCACTAAGTAAACAGCGCTGGTCTGATAACAGTTCTTGAAACTCTCTCTATTCCCCACTTCCCTCTCATCGTCTGCTGCTTAGCCATTTAGCGTTCCCCTTACCTTTGAATTTATGTCTTTTTCTCATTCTGCCTCATTTCCTCCTGAAAGGTTTAAGACTCAAGAGTCGGGTTTCTTTGCATTGATTCACAGTGGAGTCTCTAACAGCAGGTGTCAGGAAGGTCAGTGTGAAAGCTGCAGCTTTTGCCAAGTGTCTTGCCTGAAATCCTTATGGAGCCTGTAAAAGAATGAGGCAAGCTGGGTGGGAAAGATCTTTTTTCTTAGAGAAAAATCTGAATGTTTCTGACATTGGCTTTCCAGCTAAGTCGCTGGGAATGAGGCTGAAAAGGCTTCCTGGGACAGAGTTCCCATTTCCTGCTTTCCAGCACAGAGTTGGTGTCAGCTGACCTTCGGCCTCACTTTAAAGTTTCTACTCTCACCTCGAGATCTTTGGGGCTATCTGGCTGCCCTCCAGGAATTGCAGAATTAGTCAGGCATGAAGGAAATTGTCCACTTTCACATTACAAACTTCTTCATTTGAAAACATTCATTTTGGTTTAATTTTTGCTGGCCATGAACATGTTTTTCATGGTAGACTTGGAGAAATTCCTCCCAGGAGCAGGGTTCTGAGATTTTCTGTTGGTGAAATTTTCCTTTTTGGGTAGAGACAAATCTTCATGAATCCTGCAAAAAACATTGGACGCAAAAATCAGACCATATTTTCCTCCCTGTCCCAGCAGGAAGAGTGGGCGTTCTTTAACAGCTGGTCTTCTTTTGAGAGCAGGTTTGAGGGATGACACTAGGCTACCCCGGTCTCAAATTGTTAGTATAATCCCTGTGAAAGTAAATACAGGAGCTGAGAATCGGGGACACACTGACATGTCAGAGAAGGGCCAATTGCCATTGCCCTGTCTCCAGACAATTCCCTGGGGCAGGCCACGTCCGCCTTGCCTCCTCACCAGGGGCTCCTGCAGCACAGTGTTCTTCATTAATACTGCATAATAAGGGTAGCACTGAGGCAACTGGCCAGACACCTCTCTGGCGTGATAGAGGGTTGGTATAGATTTTAGAGCCTCTAACACCAGAACGGTCCATTGTGATCACATAATCCGATGTCCTGCCTAACACAGGCCACAGAAATTCACCAAAACAATTCCTAGAGCAGAACCTTTAGAAAAACACTCAATCGTGATTTAGAAATTGTCAGTGATGGAGAAGCGATGGCAGTATGTTCCAATGGTTAATTAAGTTTACTGTTAAAAATGTACCCCTTATTTCCAGTCTGAATTTGTCTAGCTTCAGCTTCCAGCCACTGGATCGATCGTGTTAGACCTTTCTCTGCTAGGCTGAAGAGCCCCTGGTTAAATATTAGTCCCCTATGTTGATACATCTAGACTGTGATGACGTCACCCCGTAATCTTTGCTTTGCATCAGCAGTTTTCGTTATTTGGCTGCTTGAAGCCTCGGCTCGCGATGTCCGGTCATCGTGCCCGTGTAACGCGAATGAGGGATGGCGTTCCCCATCAAGGGTTTGGCTGTGCTGCTCTCCCTTTCTGCTTCCTTTAGAGTTCAGCACTGGAAGAAACTGACTAGCTCCTGGTTGGAGCCAGGGACTCACTCTCATAGTCCAAGGTGGTGCTCCTCCTCGTGCTGTCAGACTGCAGCAATGACCAAGCACCCTAGTTAGCTGCTATTTCTGAGTCTCGCCTCTTGTTTTGGAGCCTTGTTTCTCTACCCTTGCCAAGTCCTGCTTCATGCTTGTGGGATGTTGCTGGGCTGGGTTTTCACCTCTCATCCAAAGATGCTTTGACACTTAGACTCTTGTATTACTTCCACCTGGTCCTTCCTGCCACCTCTGTTAAAAGACTTTGGCCCCTTCAAAATGCTGGCCTGGAGGGATATCGTCTCTGACAACTTTGCAGCTCCCAGGGCTTGTCTGCCAGGTTTCAAAGCCATGAAGCAATGTGCGGAGGGGCTGGTTAGACACGGTGACCCCGGCATGGCTGCTCAGTTACCATGGGAGCCTTGGAACATGTGCTAGGCCCAGGGAATGTGTCAGTGGGTCACTGGGGTTCTGCTTCTTCACGGGCTGCCAGCAGCACTGAGCGCAGCGCTCTCACCTGGTGCCGTGGGGACCAGCGGGTGCACAGTGCGCTCTCAGGGAGGCATGGCAGGGGGGACTTTTTCTCTTCTCCTCCCAAGCCCAGGTGCAGAGGGAAGCGACTGTGCCGAGAAGGAACAGTCCCACCTCGACTGGAGATGTCAAGGAGCAGAAAGCAGCCAGCCTCAGGTAGTGAAGATGAGGTCCTGTCATACTGAGCTGTCAGGAGAGGAGGCGCTGGAACAAAGTGCTACATTAAATGAGCCACGCTGCCAGGCCCGGCTGGCCATGCAGGGTTCTGAAGGGATTTCAGCGTGAAGTGGCGGCACGGCTGACATCAGTGCGCAGTTTCCAGCTGAATCAGTGTGGCACCAGCTGTCTGGGGGAGCCAAAGCATGCAGGGGTGTCACAGAGAAAGTGATGAAATGATGCCAAGAGCAGAAAGCCTTTCAAATGGAGAGAGAGAGAAAAGACCAGTTGTGGCTTCTTTCAAGAAGAGCCAGATAAGTGGGATCTAAAACAACTAATGGGATCGAGGGGGTCAACCAGGCACTGCTACTTACTGCTGCACACTGCAGGTGCAAGGGGACATTCCATTCCATTGAAAAGCCAACCAACTTCCAGCTAACAGAGAGAAACCCTCCCTGTTTTACACAATGCACAGCTAACCTGTGGAACTCACTGCCCCGAGTTATTGCTGAGCCCAGCAGCTGATAAGAGTTAATATAGCCAGTGAGGACTTCCCCAGTTAGGTTACATAAGACTGAAGAACAAATGTAGAAGGGAATCTACCCCTGCTTCAAAGCCTTAGCCAACCTCAGGCTGATGGGGTCGGGAAGGAGCTTCCCTTACAGACAGGTGATTCCAGTTTTGACCCTCTCAGGGCGTTTCTTGCACCTGCCTATGAAGCAGCCAGTCCTGGCCCCTCAGTGGCAGGATCCTGGTCTGATCTGCAGCAGCTGTTCCGGTGTTTCTGACTATTAGTGTAATTTGAAGCCTGTCAGAGAACACTTTTAACTCTGTCGTGACTGGCCAGTCTGTCTAAACTACAGTTACTGTAAAACCAGCCAGCTCCGTGTCAGTGGGCTGCACATCAATCCTGAAAGCTGGGACTGTCAAACTTGAGTTTTCATGTAGTTTTAACTAAACTGATTTACTTAGCACAACTTGGCTTTCCCTGGGAGCTCTCTTCAGTGAAGCGTGAACTGTGTCTGTCAAAACATCCCCAGGGGTCTCCCAACTTTGATAAGTCATTGTATTCCATTTTAGGAACCGAGGCAAGAAATGTCGTCCTGTAATCCCATTACCTCTCTAACGGAATGTGTCCAGCACTGCTTGTCCTGCAGCGGGGCCCACTGATGGGGCTCCTCACTGCTCCAGCTTTGCTGGGGAATCCTTCCCGCCCTTCCTGTGCTGCTGCCAATGAAACACTCTCCTGGTTTCCTCGCCACGATTTCAGGCCCATATTGGCCTGTGATGCTCGTCTCCATAACCCATGTGTTACATTTCCAGACGAGAAGTTTGGCTTTCACACCCTTGGGAGGCGTTCTTTGGAAACAGCCACAAAAAGTCCTTCAAACTCTCTTCTGCCGGACCGGCGCCTACAGAACACGTGGCATCAGTTAGATCTCTGGTATGCGGGTACTGCAGCCTATCATGCTGACCATCCTCCCCCGGTCTGCTTGGATCCAGCTGTTGTCTCTAACCTTCTGCTTAGATTGGAAGCTGCTCCAGGCAGAGACCTGCTCTTTGTGCCTCACACGGTGGGGGCCTGATCTGACGCAGGCTCCTGGCACCAGGGTGGTATAAGTAATGACCCAACCCACAGCAGGTTGGGGCTGCCATTAATGCCGTGCAAGCAGCCGAATGTTTACAGAGGCTGAGGCAGGCAGGACATGAAATGCTTCTTTGGGCTCTTATGCTGTGGTTGATGATCAGAGCCCAGCTTGCCTGTGCACAGCATCACGTCAGGCTAGAAGGGAGCCATCTGGCCCCCTCTTCCCGTTGGTGTTTGTATCCTGGCGTGTTTCTAACGCTTCCAAGTGGTGACTGCTCAAGTGCCTGTGTCGTCACTTCAGATGCGCCCGTGTCATTGCCCGATGTGCCAGGCAGCCGCCTCTCTTGTGCGGAGGCAGCGATGTTTGTGGCTGTCTCTGCCCTTTGCTGGTGCCACGTTCCCCTTCCGTAAAGGAAGCACGCAGTGCGTCCCGCAGACTCCGCTCCCTTCCTGACTCTGGCATTGGGCCTCCCTTCTCTGCAGCATTGCAATAGCCTGGCATTCTTAGCTGGCTCCAGGAGGGTACAAGGAGTTTGTCGTCACGCTGCTCCGAGCATACCCAGCTCCTCAAAATGCAACATTCAGAACCCCCGGGGCATGGAGCATTGTCACAGAAATGCACTGAACTGAGGCCTTAGGTCTCCTGAGGGATTCAGAGCTCAGGCTTGCCATTCAGAGGCTGAGGCCATTAATACTGCACCCCTGAAGAGCTGACATTATCATCTATTTCCTTTTTGCTGTAATTAGGATTTTTACCCGCATTTGAAATCTTGTCACTTGCTTATTTGCAGTGGCTTTCAAAGCAGCTGCATCAGGCCTCCGGCTGCCTCCCCCCGAGCTTCAGGTGGCTCAGAGTCTGCATTGGTAATTGCACATGGATCTGTGTTTCCAAAAGAGCCACTAAGTCTCTCCAGCACTTTGCTCTGGGGCAGTTATTCCAGTTAATAATGCTTGGCCCACTTCCTTTGGTACAGAATTGCTGTAATAACAGTAGCGCTGCCTTACTGTCATCGGACCTGAATGGTGCCAAATCTGGCCTTTCCCCGGCCTGTCTGAGATGGGGCCTTGGGTGGGTTGCGCTGGCAAAGACTGAATCTAGCTCCTGGGACAGGGAGCGGCAGGAATGTGTCTTCCTCAGTGGTGGGGCCGCCCTTGCCTGCCGGGCTCCTGGAACCCCAGCTGCCCCTTTCATCTGCAGCCAGGCAGGCGTCTGTGTTTTCACTCCCGCCCAGACCACGGCACAGCAGGGCTGTGGAGTTCTCGTACACACCGCAGCCAGAATTGTCACACTTCCTTGCCTTAAATTAGGCAGCAATTTAAGGGCTTAAAATTAGGCCCTTACATTTAAAAATGTTCATTTGAATGGACATTTAATGGAATATTAATGGGAAAGAATGAAACGCCAGGAAAAGAAACGGAGCACTGAGCATCCCGAATGACGGTCACTATCTGCTGGGCCTACCCCTAGCTGAGTGCTGGGTCCGTATTCCACCTGGGGGGAGGCGGGTCCAGGAGAGCAGAGCTCGCTGCAGCCCCGAGAGCAGTTACTGGGAAGCAATGTTCAGCAAACAGTGGGGCACACATCAGCCTGCCATTTGCAGGACTCATGGCTGTGGGGCCTTGGGTAAGTCTGAGTTAAAGGAATTTAGTGATGTAACGTAAAGATATGCCAGTCTTCAGCTGCCCTTTTCCTGTCATTTCCAAACCATGCTGCTGCAAGAAGCAGCCTGCTCCAGAGAAGCTCTGGGCATGGCTAGGTAAGAGACCAGATGTGTATTCATGGAGAATCACAAACAGTCTGCAACAGAGAGTGCACAGTTACTGCAATAGAAGCAGCCAGCTCCCCTACACACTGACAGTGTGCACAGCTGTGCCCTCTGCTGCCGGTTCGGAACCCAGAGCACGTGGCCCAGCTCCCCGGACAGCAGGCGAGGTAGGGCCAGGTTTTCAAGGATTCATCGCCACAATTGGAGCCATATTTTCACCCTCGCCTGCACCATCAATGACTCTTAAAAGGCAACCTTTGTACAAAGATTATTAGCAGGGCATGAACACAGGGGTGCGCAGCGTCACCTCCAGCCTCCTGCTTTCCCCCACATGCCCAATGAGTTTGGGGAACGGGATGGGGGAGCTTAGAGCCGTGGGCCAGTGGCAGGCGTGAGGTCTGGTATCTTGTGGCCCAGCACTGGGGGAGTGTCCCCTTGGGAAGAGGAGATTCCCGGTTTCCCTCTAGGAGATACAGTGCTGGCTCTCAGCCCTGAAGGGCCTCCAGAGCATACTAGGCAAAACACTCGGACTGCCCTGGCCTGAGCGGGATGCAGCACGGAGGGAGGCTGACTGGACGGCTGCCTACCAGGTGGGGCAGGCCCGCGAACGCAGCTGACGCTGGGCTTTGCAGATGTGGCTGAGGCTGGACTAGCTGCAGCTTCACCTGCTTGTCCCAGGGCCTTGCTCTTGGGCTTCTTGCTGGACAACAGCAGTGAGGCAGCGTCTGGGCTGGGACTGATGAACCGCCCTCCTCCACCACAGCTGGCCGACCCCCCGCATCGGATGGAGACGTGTGACGATGACCAGGAGGGGCTGGACGCTGCTTTGGAGACTGGCTCTTCAGCTCTGACCCGTCCGGCTGTGGCAGGGCACCCAGCGACCACGCTGCAGTGCAGCAGGTCAGGGGCGTGTCCTGCTGCCCCCTCTGGCGAAAAGGCACCGATCCTGGACAGCCAGGTCCTGCCAGCATCTCGGTAAAGCCAGCCCCAGCTTCTGAGTCGCAGGAATGGAGACAGGTGACCAGTAGGAACTGGTGTAAAGAAATGCCTGGTACCTCTCTGGGCACTGCTGGGAAACGGCTGGCCAGCAGAGAGGTGTCTGACTGGATCTCGTGTGCTGCACGTGTCCTGGGAGCAGCGCTCCGTCCCGGGGACGCTTGGCTCCAGTGCAGCGGTGGGAGGGAGGGCTAAGGCTCACCTGGTCCGTCTCTGGCTTGCAGGCCCTTCCCACCAGCAGGGTGCGGAATGAGGCCGGGCTGGCCACCAAGTCACGCCTGCTCCCAGACGCCGCTGAAAGGGGAACGTGTGGTTTGCTGTGGGACACATTCAGTGACTGGAACCCAGGGAGCCCCAGCCTGCAGAGGGGTTGGGTTGCTCTTCTGTCCAGTGCTCTTGGGGCAGCCGCCCAGGCAATAAGGAAAAGCAAATGCAGCCAGCCCGTCTTGCTTTCTGATGAGACGATGCTGTGACTGAATCCTGAGACAGGTCTGTGATCCTAGGCTGCTCTCCCGAGCCCTTCGGTGCCGGTGGGTAGGATGTTGCTCAGACTGCCATGGGAGAAACATGCATTGCTGCCGGCACAGACAGCAGAGTGAGGACACTGGCTCCTTGCCCCCAGTGGCCCGGGACTGCTGTTCCACAAGACTAATGGCTGTGGTGAGTGCCAGGCAATGTTCCCAGGCAGGGGAAGGTGCTCCTGGGAGCTGGGGGAAAATGGCTAGAGACAGAGGGCTGTAATGGTACTTATGATTAATACTTCAGAAGCACCCAAGACATGCTAGGTGCTACCCTGAAGCTATTGCACCTCTCCGGGGTCAGGTGCCAATGCTGCCTCAGTTTCCCGCTTCATGTCTGGCTAAATGAAAGACCGCCTCCTCTCCCATGGTAACAAAAGTCCAGGCCGTTGAAAGTCCCAACCCCTTCATGCCCCTGTGCAGTGCTTTACCACAGGGCAGCTTCCACAGCCCTCTGGTGGAGACCCACAAGCAGCCCTGGATTCCCCCCACACGAGCACTCCTTCCTCAGGGTACTGAGCCCAGCCCTTTGGCCTTCCTCTGCCCAGGAGACTCAGCGTGTCCTACCCCTGCAGGGGAGGGAAGTGCTCTTTAGAGCGCTATGCCCTTTCCCAGCAGGCACTGCTTCCCAGAATACACTTCCAGGCATCTCTTTGGGAACCGCACCCCCTGGAATTCCCTTGTTCTGGGCCGGACCTGGGAAGAGACTGTGCTAGTGGTGCAGGCGTCCATGATGTGCCAGCACAGCCACTTACAGAAGCCTTGCCTGAGCCTTCGTCTACTGGAGCAGACGCCAGCGATGGGGCTGAATGGCCCATGTGTTTCCAAGCTGCTGCAGTGTGGGACCTGGCTCCCCTCGTGCCAGGAATGGACTAAACTACTGTTTTTATGGGCTTTGGTCCTAATCCAGTGCGGCCCCATGATTACAGGACAGACATAAAGTCACAGAAAGACTGTCAAGCATAAAGTAAAGAATTTGGCTCATAAAAAATGTCACCCAAGTAAACAGAAGAAGAGTTATGACTTTCCATTCTCCCTTCCTCAAGGGGAAAGTATGTAGCTACAGCACACGCCCAAGGAGCTGTGAAAAGCCAGAGGAGCATTTTGCTGCCCCTGGAGAGGTCCTTTCAGAGTTATTAGTCATAAGTTTCTGTTTAATGTACTGATTAGGCCCAGGCCTTGCAGACAGCAACTGACTGTGCATGTGAATTGACTTAAGCATTATTATGTACGACCATCGTCAGCCCAGCTACCCAGAAAGATTGATACACAGAATGAATCTTCTCAAGCTGTTCTGAAAAGATTCATGACACTGCAATGAAAGTGGCTTCCAATGGGAACTTTTGTATACTGATGTCAGCATATATTTTATTCCCCTTGACTACAAGGACTGGTTAGGTTATGAGCCTCCCACTGGAATGGACTGAATACAACAGCCAGATAATTGGTTCTTTCCCTTGTAAGCTGATGAAGTTATGATTCACCCCTGACTCCTCCAGAGAAGCAGGCGCAGCACTTATTGTGTATTGAGCTGAGGTGACTTGCTTTTCTGCAGCCTGGCCCCAGGAGGGAGTGTTTGGAACAGTTTAAGGAGCAAAGGGCAGAGCATGGCTCTTAGGGAGAGCGTTAACCCTCTTTGCTGGTGCCTGGGTGAGCATGCAGTGGCCCAGCAATGGCTCCCATGTACCTGTCTGAGCGCCTCAGGGCTGCCAAGGGCTCACGAGCTTGTCTCGGGCCAGCTGGCAGAGGCTGTAGGTCACTTGTGAGCTGTGGCTCTGAATGATAGCGTTTAGTAAGCGGTGCACTCCAGAGACATTAGCTGGGTGTTCTGCCTCTGACACGTCCGTATCAGGGATAACGCTGCAGTACAGCATCGGGCCTTGGCAGGCTGCACCCAGGTCACTGTCGCGCACCTGCCACTGGGTGGCGCTACTGCTTATTGCCAAGAAACATCGCTTTAGTCCTGCTCAGAACCGGGGTTTAACGGCTCCTCCTAGCTATTCCCCCGCCTCCCTCCCCATAATGCTGCTCACATCACCCACAAGGCACAGTAACCCTTGGAGCGCCCTCCTCCTCCAGAAGAGTGCCAATGCGCTGAGCAAGCTACACACATGCAGGAATCACAGCATAGTGAAATGCAGCCGCCTCTGGGGTGGAGGGCAGGCAGGGGCAACGTCGGCTAAGGCCAGCAGAGTGAGCCCTGATTGAAGCACAGCGCTCTGCCTGGGATAGTGATGGGTGGAGCCAGCCCTGTGCTATGTCACGCCCCAGGCTGAGACCAGAAAGCTGCTCCCACCTTTAAAATGGAAGCATCCCTCCTTTCTGTGGGCACCTGTCTCCGTAGGAAGGCCATGCAGTGCGGTGTCTGAGCAATGTGCTGCTAGCCACTGGTGCTTGGCCAGCACAGCTGGATGCAGATACTGGCGTTTATAGCAGTGTTTCTCAACCGCTTTGATACCAGGGTCCGGCTTAGTACGCTCTCAGGGAGATCTCAGGGACTGGTGCCAGTCCATGGCCTGGTCGTTGAGAAACGCTGATTTGTAGCATTCAGCAGTGGCTTGGAACGGCCCCTGCCAGGCAGAGCACGTCCCTGCCTCGCTGGCTCAGTCACCTCTGCACCCTGAGCACTGTGAGCAATGGGTGGGTGCCAGTTAGCCCCATCTGGAGTATGGGTTGGTGCCCTTGGCTTTGGATCAAGGCACCCTGCCGGGGAACTCCAGCACTGGGCATGGAAGGCTTGAGCTGAAAGCTGAGCTTTGAGGCTGTCAGTGCCTGAGTCTTATTGCACGTGGGCATGGGGCACTTACACAGCCCTGTGGTGGTGCAAGGCACTGCCAGGCCCTGTGAGACTGGCGTGGTGAATATTGTTAGTCACCTTTCTCAGAGGGAAACCAGCCTCTCCGAGAGCCGGAGACAGAGCCAGGGGGAGAAGCCAGGCCTCCTGGCCCCTGCTTTCACCACTAGCCCAGTCTAAGCAGCTTCTCTCCTTCCCTCTGCCCCGAGGAACCCAGCATTCCCAGCGTCCCCTGGCACGTGGTGGCGGAGTACATGCTGGCCACCAGCAGGGCTCTCCTCTGGACTTGTTGCTCACTTGGCTGCTGGCACCATTTTGAAATTTTGTATTGGTTTGGACACTTCTTGAAGATCTTCCCTTCCCTCCTGACTCCTTTGCATCTGCCATGCACGTGGTGTGCTGAAGGGCTCAGAAGTCTGGATTGGTGCCAGAAGCAGGCAGGCTGTAAGGGAGGTGACAGTCCAGTGTCTGCTGCACTTGCCCGGCCAGTCTCTCTTCTCTAGCTCCCTCCATCGCTTTCCTTTGGCACTCTCCGAGGCTCAGGCTGGGCAAGCAGATGGAGCTTTCCTGACACACTGACGGAAGCCACAAGCTTTTGCTGGTAAATGAAAACTTCTGCCCCAGGGCAGCGACTTCCAAGCATTTGTCTTTCCCACCAGCACTTCATTTAGCACCTGGCATTAATCTGTGCTGAGGAATCCTGGTGGAAAGCCTGCTGGATTTGCAATATCAAGAATGGTAGCGAAGTGGCAGTTCAGTCCTTGGAGAAATCTGTGTAAGCTGCCTATCTGAGATGGATCGTGCTGCTCTGCAGCCCTCCTTTGTCATCATGCAGAAAGTAAGAACCACTCTTCTCTGATTCCAGAATTTAATGTTGTTACACGAGGTCTCTGGGCTCCTCTGTAATTTGTGCTAAGAAATCATTGCAGTCATCTTCTCCTAATGAGCTGCCTCCTTTGTAACGGGCCCGTCAATCGCTTCTCTCCCCTGCCTCCTGCATGTTCTCATTTCATGCTTTGCCCCCTTTCCCTGCCGCTGGCATAGAGCTCTACTCACGGAAGTCGTGCAAACCTGGCACCACACCCCAAGCCAGCTACGGAATTAGCTGAGAGCAGAGCATTGCCCTCGTTTCTAGCCCCAGCATGCTGGTGACTGCAGAATATAGGGGATGTCAACTTGGGGACAGGCTAGCACATTTCTGGGCTCATAAAACCATGGAGTTTCGAGCTGCGACTGCACGTTGGTGCCAGCCCAGGGCCAGTTCAGGGCTGGTGCGTTACACTGTGAGAAGCGGTCCCTCAGAGATGTCTGGGTCCCACATCTTTTTAAATATTGCAGCAACAGACTTCTCCATTTTCCCATGAAGGCAAACACTGCTCTGATAGTGCCAGTGACGAGGCTCCCATCATCGTCATTAGTCATCCATTCGTGCCTTCCTCTGTATGGTGGTTACAGACCACAGGGCTCATGGGATGTACATGGCCACACCTGGCAGTGTTTTAGTTCATGCAGGGCCACCACCAGCAATGTCACATCTGAATTATGACGGTCTCAGTCTTACCCTCAGGGCTTATTCATGTCTTTCCAAAACCAGTGCTACCTTCATTTTACCAGTGAAAATACAAATATAAATGATTTGAACAACAGGGAAATCCTGCTCGGGGCTAGGAACCAGAAAGACACCATCTTCCACTCTCTTTGGCAGTGTTATTAAATGAACAAATCCAAGAGAAAAATTAGAGACAAACAATGACTGTCCCCCTGCCTCCTCCGATAGCTTCAGCAGTGGGGGTCTGTGGGGCAAGGCCAGGCAGTCACCGCTATCCCCACAGAGGACAGCCGCTGTGTTGGGAATGGATGTTCTGGCGAAGTTTCTGTGTGAAGATCTGCGATTCTGTTTTGAGTTTCCCAGTGTTATTTTTGGGATTGAATCAAGATGCTGAAGAGCGCTCTGTCCTCGTTACTGTGCCAACAAATGAATTGGTGATTTGCAGGTACAGGCTTTGGGTAAATGGTTCATAGCCATGTTATTTATTTTCTTGCACAGAAACCACAAATATCCTAATAGATACAGACTGGGAAACCCCTTATTCTTTAATTTAAAACACAAATGCAAAACCCATTTGAATCCTGATTAGCAAAGGTCCATGGAGAGTATTCATTGTGCCAGATGGACTAAATAGGTCTGTGGACAAATAGAGAGAGCTCTGCCGAATGCCTTATTCTTGTCCCTTTGAGTTACCGTATTGAAATCAGGCTTTCAGAAACCTTCCGTTACGGTGACTTGAAAGACTCCAACTTTGCTAGGTTATAATGAAAATGTAAACGGTGAGGATATTAAGCAGCCTGCAAGGTCTGTTTGTTAATACAAGTGTAAATAACGGTCAGGTACGTGGGCACTGTGTTATCTTCCTTAATAGTCTGACGGCTCCTGCTAAGTATAATGCAGGGAACCAGGCTGAGGAGCAGTCACAGGGAATCTGCATGTGTGAACTCGTTTATGGCTTGACAGGAATTATCAGTTTAATAGCTGATATGTTCTCTGTCTGAGAACTCTGTATCAAATGGACTTTTAGAAAAGGGAGGTGGAATAGGAGCTTGCTCCATCCACTCCCTGCATCAACCTGGTGTTGCAGTACTTCCAGGCTAGAAAAAACACCCCAAACCGAAGCTCTTCAGCAGCACTGGGTGGAGTCCCATGACGCCATCAAAGGGGGCATGTGCACTTTTCTGGCTGTAACAAACAGCATTTCTGGGTTACTCTGGAAATCTGCCTACGGATGGGCTCAGCGCGTCATCCAGACTCATAGATCGCAAGGCCAGAAGGGACCATCATGATCATCAAGGCTGAGCTCCTGCACATTGAGGTGCTGTGGCCTGCCATGTGCAGTCAGATTAGACCCACCAGCCAGACGCCTGGGACAGAATTCTCTGTGGTAACTCAGAGCCCTCCCCACCTCGTGTCCCATCTCTGGCCACTGGGGATATTTGCCACTAGCAGTTGCAGCTGGACCCTATGTCATTGTAGGCAATCGCATCACACCGCCTCTTCCATAGACTTATCACATTCAGTCCTAAAAAAAGGTGAGTTTTTTGCCCCCACTGCTCCCCTGGGGCAGCTCTTCCAGCTGCTCACTTCTCAAATGGTTAGAAACCATCATCTCTGTTCAAGCCTAACCTTACTGGTGGCCAGTTTTTATCCAGTTTTCTTCCTGTGCCAACACTGGCCTTAAACTCCTCTCCCTGCCCGGTGTTTATCCCGCTGATGTGTTTGCTGAGCACAGTCATAGCGCCCTGCTTTGTTTGGTTAGGCTAGGCCAGCCAAGCAGTCACCCAGTGCCAGCTTCCAGGAGCAGCAGAACGAGCTCATGACCAAGTCACCTTGCCAGGTGCGTGGGCACTGTCATGTATCGTTGCCAACCCACTGGGATGGTCCCGGAGGCTCCAGGAATTAAAGATGAATCTTTAGTGAAAGATGATGTCATGTGACAAAACCTCCAGGACTACGTCCAGGCAAAACTGGCCACACACACCCGGCCCAAATGCCAGCGCGTGCTGTGCACAGACCTCTTCCTGGTCTGGTTACTGAGCAGGGCCAGGTTTGCATTCCCTGGGGGCCGCGCTCCTGTGTGGAGGTGGGACAACCCTGGGTGCGTGGCCCGACGGCTCTCTCACCACAGGCTGGCAGTAGTGCTGCTCCTGCCCGCTCCTGCTGCCGCACAGGGCTGGCTTTGGCAGAACAGTTCTTCTAGCACAGCGGGCCCCTGCCACAGCAGCGGAGAGCCATGCTTGCAGCTACTTAGGAGCTGGAGGGCTTTGTCTAATTTGCATAAATGCATATTTAACAAAGAGGTACAACACCCAGAGACTACTGGTGTGGCTGGGGCCCCGCACAGTGTTGATGATGAGCAGGGGCAGAGGCTTGGGCCACTTTCTGGAAGTGGGGGGAGCAGTGTGGCTACATTGCGGCCAGGACACCAGCTGGTGCTACGCCCAGTAGTGTTGTGCAAGTTGGGCCCTGGTGCTGGTTCCCAGAGCGGAGGGAACGATGGAGTTTTGGGTTTGTCGACAATTTCGAAAAGTCAGAAAAAAGATCATCGAGGGCTGCCCGAAATGTCTTGTTTCAATTTCAATCATTTCAAAACATCCTGAAAACGTTAAAACAAAATGGCTCTATTTTTTGTTTCTGGGTTGGTTTGTATTTCTCTGAAGGGGCCAGTTCAGCTAACTTGACTCCAGTTTGCACGACATTTTGGTGTTGCCAAATCTTCATTATTCTCTTGACAAAAGTTGCAACCAAAAAATTTGGGCTCAGCTCTAGTTGTTATTGTAGCGCTAAGGAGACATGCCTACGCGTCGGGAGTTACTGACGTCCCCAAAGAACGGCCAGTCTCTTCCTCTGCAGAGAAATCAAATTCCCCAGGCCCCATGGCTTGTGAACGCCAGCCAGCAGGGGCCATTGCTAATGGGTTTGAAAGCACTCGCAGCGTAGTGGCTCTGCTAGAGAGGGAGCTTGCGGGCTGGGAAATGCTTGTCACAATGCTCTGACATGGCCCCATCGCCAGCCTGGCCCCCACGGCTGCACAGCCTGAACTCCCCACCACAGGAGCAGGGTCTGGAGATTGCAGGGTCCTGGGCGGCACTGGGCTTTGTCCAGAGTGTCTGACGGTGCCAGTCTGACCTCTTAGAAGCTCCTTAGGCTGCAGGCATTGCTGGCCAGCTGTGCAGCGGGTCAGTGACTCTCTCAGCTATGCGCTGCGGGACCAACTGCCATGGTCTGCTGGTGGCCCTCAGGAGCAGAGGGTGTCTCCGGCTGGGACCAGGCTCGCTGGCTGGAATATCTCGCAGACCTCTGGCCAGGCAGGCTGCCGTGGCTGCTTAGCTCCCGACCTTTAAATGGCTCGGTGCTCTCGCCTTCTATTTTACTAGCAATTTTAAAACCCATCCCCCAAGAAATGCAGCACGTTAAACAAAGAAACAGGCCGCTTAGGAACCAGGCTGCAGCCCATGCTCGTGAGGTCCCTGCGGTGCCGCATGGACGCCAGGGCTGCGGCAAGCTCCACACACAGCCTGAGCGGCAGGCGCTGTGCAGGGGTTAGCTCCTGGGGAAGAGGGAGGAAGTTCCTGCTTGTTAAGGTTTCTATTTGTCTAACCAATTAATGGGTGAGGGACGCAGCTATGAAGCCAAATTAATCAAAACCACATGGAAAGGGAATCTGAAGGGAGCAGCTTCAGAAAGGAGGATTTCTGGGTTCTCTCTGCAACAGTCACTGCTGCACAGACAGGCCATTCGGATGCTTTGCAGCAGCCGGCAAGGTGGGTGGATCTTCCCAGCCAGGCCCCTTATGCCCAGAGACCTAAAAATCCGAAGGAGCCCAGCCCAGCCAGCAGCACTGGAGTCGGACCCAGGGCAGGAGTGGGGCTCTGGGCTCTCCTCCCTTCCAGACCTGGCGTGGGAGTAGCGTGCGGTCACGCTCAGCTGCAGCGAGTTAGGAATGGTACACACCTCCCGCTCGGGACAGCTTCACAGCCGAGTTCCTCATCCTTCGGCCCCTGTGGGAAACCATCTGTCCCCAGAGCCGCTCTCAGGGACGTTTCACAGAGGCTGCGATTACGCTAACGCCTGACTCCTCTCTAGTTCCATGCACTGGTCTGGGCCAGTTATTTTCCTTGGGTGCTCCCACCTGGCTTTTTTCCCTTCATAAATCTTGAATGAGCACGCTGAAGATAACGAAAAAATAACAACCAGCAGAGTGAGTCACTGTGGTTTATTAGGGGATTTCCAGACTGCAATGCTCATAATGCTATTTAATTAATGTGCTTTATCCGGGGAGGTGAGGACGAGGCAGAGTGGGAAGGAAAAGGCCCAGACTGGAGTCTCCTCCTGGTTACAAAGTGACTAGGGATTTTGAGTGGTCAGCTTGAGATGCCTCCAAAGGACAGGACTCGGTTTAGGTCTAATGTGGGTCCTGTGCTGGGGTCTGCAGAGTGGTGGGTTTCACCGAGTGAGCAAGCAGGAGGGCACAGCGTGATGGGAGAGCTGGGAGCAGGGATCAGAGGACTTCTAGGCTGGCTGGTAACTGACGTGTTTCCCGGCAGCTGGGGATCTCTGGCAGGGGCAGACCCACTCGCCCCTCCCAACCACACTCGTCTGCTTCTGAGCCCGGGGAGAGGACAGCAACAATAACAGCCAGGTCAGTTGCCCACATGGACCCATCCAGCAGTGCCCCCCCCTTACAGAATGGCCCTGTGATGCCGTCTGTGCTCGTCCTCCACGGCACGTCAGGCTGGGAGCTCTTTGGGCAGGCCTCGTGCTTCCCCTTGCTGTGGGAAGGCATGCGTGTGTCAGAACACCAGGCTCCGGAGAAAGGACGCCAGCTGGCCAGTAGCTGCACCGTGCCCACTGCAGCGCCCCAGGCATGGTGCAGTGTCAGCAGCAATGCCAGGTCACGAGCCCGGCACTGCTGGCTGGGGCTGGGCGTGATAATGTGGGCAGGAAGCCTCGGAGCAGCCCACGAGGCAGGGGCCAAGTTCCACGGTTCCCTGAAAGCCCCTCCTCTCTCGCAGCAGTGCCGTGCGCTGGGACACGTGCGGCAGGAGGCCCAGCACGCCCTGGGACAGTCGCAGTGTGGCCCCAGACTGGTGCAGTGTGCTGCTTGCAAAGGGTGAAGCCGAGCAGCCAGACCTGGGGCTTGTGTCCAGCCAGCCTCTGTCCATGTTCTCCTGGCTGCTTTTCTTGCCAGCCGACCAGCGGTGCTGCTTTAATAGCTGTGCTCCCAGAGGTTCCTCTGGCTGCCGGGTCAGCAGGAGGCTGAGGGACGCCCATCTCCCTCAGTGCTCTGCAGGGCCTGCGTTCGGAGAGCTCGGGGGAGCTGAGACCTGAGGCAGAAGCTGTTAGGGAAGCAAAACTGAGTCGTCAGCTCTGGGTGTTACAGAGCGAGGCCACGGCCATGGGACTGGGGCACTGCAAGGAGGCTGAGATTTCAGTGGGGGCCCAGCAATAGGGTGAGGAGGGAGGTTGTGGGGGCTGGAGGCTGAGGCCACGTGGCTCTGGAGATGTGGAGATAAAGAAATTGGCTTAAAATGTTCAGAGTATGCAAAGGTATGCAAAGCAGCAGACATTTATGCAGCTTGGCTCTCACACCTGACCACCCATTGGCCCTGCAAGCAGCGTCCCTCCGACACCTCCCTGGCTTACTCAGGTGCTGTCGGGCTCTAGAGCAGCTGCAGAGGGCATGGGAGCTGGTGCCCAGGGCCCCTGGCAATGAATGCTCTGGGTTTCTCAGGCTGGAGGGGTTTCCATCTGGCTAGGTGCCCATCACTGTGGTGTTGGAGCCTCTCCCTAAGGTATCCAATGTGCATAGACTGGCCTCAGCGCCCAGGAGAGCGGGTGGGGGGTTTATTTCTCTCTCATGGGCAGGCTCAATCAAAGACATGGTGTTGTTGGAAACTGCAGATGTCCCCCTGTGCTAGGGTGCATGAGCGGGCCCATGTGGGGCTCCTGCCTGTGTCCTGGAGCAGGTGGAGGGCCAGCTGGGAGCAGAGAGGGGTTTGCTTCATGCACAGTGTAGGAGACCTGCGGCAGGAGTGGAGTGTGGCAGGGTGACCCGGACCAGTTACTGAGCCAGTCCCAGGGAAGCCTGACAGCCTGTGGGGAAGAGCCCTGGTATTGAAAGGCCAGGGAAATGAGCTCTTTGCTGGAGGTGAGAGCTGGTCTCTTGGAGTCCCAGCCGCAGCTGCACAGCTGGGGAGCTAAACAAGGGCACCGCATCAGGCGGTGGTGAAAGCAGCGCTGTGGACAGTGATGTGGGGATGTCCTGCTGCCTTCGCAGGTCCATGCCGGCATGGGGTGGGCAGGGAACCAATGGACAGCCTGTGAACTAAATCTGGACTGCCTGGCACTTTTGAATGGACCCTGAAATCTTTTTATTGACTTATTCTCGTGATTGCTATACTTTTGGTATCACTTTCTCTGGAGTCTGGACCTTGACAAAAAAGAATGGACTCCCCTTGAGGCAGAGCATGCAGAGCTGGAGAAAACCTGCCCCAGGCTAGGGTGCGGGGGAGCTTGAGCACCTTGTCCTGCCATCTGGGTTGTGAGAATGAGAACGCTCTCCAGGCTGGATTCCTGCCCCTCCTCTCAGGCCATGTGCCATGCTTCTCTCCCACTGCAGGGCTGGGCATGGGCCATAGGCTGGACCCTTCCCCCAATTCCCATTCCCTTTCATACTTTGCCGCCTGTCCACATGCTGCCTCTTCCTGCCCATCACAGCCAAGAGAGATTCCATGCCTGGAGCCAGCCCCAAATAGGGATTCACTCCTGTGAGTGGTTTGTCAGGCTTGGAGCCACTCGCCCCACGCTCATGAGGTGCCAGAGCCCTGTGTGTCAGGCACTCAGACAGACAGTGTGTTGCTCAGACAGACCAGATGGGTTGGTAAATCTTCCTACCCACAGCTGTGTGGCATCCTGTCGGCAACACACAAAAATCTGCCTTCTTGAAGGAAGAAATAAATACAGCAAAATGCCAGGAGGCGTCTCAGTGTTGTTGTAATGGGTTAAGTTCAGCCATTACATTATACTTAGCTGAAGATTTTCTGGGAAAGAAAAAGCAGACGGAAGTTGGATCCCTGAAAGGTCTATTAATCTTTCCATAAACCCATTAACACCGAGTGCATATCTCCTGTTCTACATCTGAAAGAAGATATTGAAAATGACCACTGCTTGCAAGACAAGCGGTTTTGTCGTGAGCTATGCATTAGCCTTACAATAGAGATGTTGTTCTAATGTTTTTCCTTTGGTATTGTTAAAGAGAGAGAGAAAATCACTTGACCTCTGGATTCATGTAACTTGACAATTATTACAATACAGTCACCTATATTTTGCCAGCTAGAAATATCTATTGCCATGAACCCGGGGTTATGCAAGTGCTCCGCAGGGGGGAACACTGGCAAACAGAGATTTATTCGCATGGCAATAATTGAGAAGCTCATTTTATTCCAGTAAGGATCTTTCAACCACAATCAATTTCACATGCTGTCATAAATAATGGAGGTCAGCAGAGCAGCATAAGTGCTTCAGCGAGCTCTGTTGACAATGTTAGAATGGCATCAGCGGAGAGAGCTGCAGCTCCGCGTCAGTGGGTGTATGTTGGAGCAGGTTTAAAGAGAATTTGATTGGCAGCACTGTTTGGTTAGGGTTTTTTAATGGAAAATAGTCCAAGTTGCTGCATTAGGAACAACCTGCTTCATGTACGGACTGGTGGGGATCCCAAGGAGAGTCTCGCACAGGGGCACAGGTTTGGAAATAGACAGCGTTGCTTGTCCCTGTGCGGTGTGTGGGAAGATCTGGCATTATGTCCCAAAAGATTATAATGCAATACTTATTAGTTAGGTGAATTTTATGTATGAATCTCAGGCACTTTAATTGGCCTCGGGTGGGTGCATTTCCCATACGTTGTCGGTCCAGGGGCCGTGATGGGCATCACTGAAATCAGAGCAGATGCATCAAATCATGGTCCCAACCCTCATGTAAACTGCCCCTCAAGATGGACATTTCCTGGGCAGGCTTTCAGTGCTAACCCACCAGGCAGGGTGTGGGCGACCTCACCTATGCATCCGGCCAGCCTCTTCTACACGCACTTTGAGACATCACCACTCTGTTCAGCGCAGCCCCTTGGCCTGGCTGCAGCACCGTAGAACCAGAGTGGTTTCCAGCTGCACACCCTCCATTTTGGGTGGGTGTTTCTCCATGGCAGCTTGGCCGTGTGATGTCGGGCTGAGTTGTCTCTCCCTGTCTGTCTGTCTGGTCCCGGTAATGGGGCACCCAACCCTCTGCCCAAGGGGACTATGGGCTCATGAAGGTCCACTTAGCCAAAATGAAGACCTCTGGAGCAGGAAAGAACTTCAAGAGAAGAGCTCTGCTCAGCTGGAGGGGAGAGAGCAGATGTGGAAACCTCACTGCAGGCTAGATGGCTGGCCAGGGCCAGGCTGTGCCTAGCGCCAAGCAGATCTCTGGGAGGAATGGGTGAGTTTATGTTCTATGGTTCATGCATGTCCCCAGAGAGGGAGAACTGCACCTGACCTAGCTGGAGGGCTACATCTCTGCACCCCAACAGGCAACAGGAAGCTGGGCAGAGCAGCAGAAAACTAGTAGGGAAACTGAGGCTAAGTAGCTACTGCACGGCCCAGTTCTGCAAGGAGGCACTCCATCAACAGTCCCCATCACAGTAGAATCTGGACTCCTCCTAAGTATGTAAAGAGAAATCCTGCTCTCACCTGCCTAGCCTGTAGGAGAAAATGCTTGATTATTCTCTGCAGGGTATCTGTGGCGTGAGTGCAGGGAAGCTAAGATGGAGAAAATAATTGCATTCTCTTTTGACTGTGGAGAAGTCCATGGTGATGTCCTGACTGAGTTACTAAAAACGCCCAGTCGTTGCCTCTCACATCCAAGAGAAGGGAGTTCTGAGAGCAATATCCATGTGAAAACCAACACCAAACACACAACGCCCCAACCACAGTTCTTACCTCTTTCTCCTTCTGATTTTGTTCTCAGTTTTCCAGAGTAAACCATCTCTGTACAGTTTCCTAGGTGTTAAGTGTTGGGTTTTCCCGTTGCAATTATTCACAAGACACCGTGGTGGCTGAAAGCAGGGTTCTTACTTTATTGTGCTGCAAGCACCTTCTCTTATAGTTTATTCCATCATCTCATTACGCATGCATTTCTTACAGCAGTAAACAAGTCTCACAGCAGTGAGAGCTTTCTCACACATCCCAATTTGGTCGGCTAGGACTAGCTAAGAAGCACGGGGGGAGGCTGTAATCAGAAATAAACTTCGCAGTTCCTATAAACACTCCATGCTTCGATGTTCCCAGAACAGCACCTGCAAGGTCATCTGGAAGCCAGCCAAGACCAGGGTGTGCCCAGCAGTCAGCGTCTAGCCCCAAACAATCCCACCGTTAAGGCCAGAAAGACACATTAGAACATCTGTCTGAGCACCTGCAGGACAGAGACTGTCACCCAGACGGCCTTTCCATGGGGTGGAATAATTCATCCCTGTTACAGAAGTGACATTATGGAGCCGAATAACATATGGCTGAGCGAAAGCAGGTTCTATAGAAAGACTTGGCGAATGCACCCACCCTTGTATTCGAATGGTTAATCACCCTCCCCATTTTATTTCCAATTTAAATTTTTCTACCTTTATCTTGAAGCCATTGGGTCTTGTGATGTCTTTGTCTGATAAATGTCACCTAGATTCTCCCCTGGCAGCTATTTTGAGGCTGTGATCAAATCATCTTTTAACCTCTTCAACCTGCTGCATAGACTGAGCTACGTTAGTCTTTCGCTGCGAGGCAGGTTCCCACACTTTGTCTTATTCTTGCAGCTCTTCTCTGAACCCTCTTTGGTTTTCACCATCCTTTTTAAAGCATGGCACCCTAAAGCTGCTTTCCAGGGTACACTCCCTCCTTCAGTACATTTGATCTATGGTTTTCTCCCTTGCCTTTCTTTTTTTAAACTCATCTCTACATTTTTAATTTCAGATACCCAGATTTTACTGTGTGCCCACATAGACATCAATGGATTCATGAAGCTACAGCTCCCTGCAGTGCCTTGGGAATGAAGGTTAGGAGCAGCTTTGACGTGACTGCTCTTGGTACCAAGTGTTTGCCTGAAAAGCAATTGTTCAGAGCCACCAGATTTATAGTCCAGTCCTGCAAAGTGCCTGGGAAGCACATAGGGTTGCATTTGGATTCTGTTTATGGCGAATGGTTTATTTATTTCCTAGCTATAGGGCACAGTTTTTTCCCCCATGACTGTAAAAGTTTTGTGAAACTGGCAATTGCTTCTTGCTCATTTATTTAAGTTTCTTTTAAAATGCTCCCCCACAAAGTGCTGCGCAAATGTACAAACACGCACACACCTGCACGTGGAAACACCACTGAACATCGTTACAAGTTGGTATAATGTCAAAACCAAAAACTCTCCAACCCTCATTCTAGGAAGCTTTACCTACTTGATTAGTTGGGAGTTATTCCTTTTCTTTGCATATGGGTGGGAGGCTTTGGCTATGGTCCCTTAGGTTTATCTGTAGGAGAAGGGCTCATAGGAGAAGAAGTTTATCTTAACTGATCAGATTGTTTTATTCATTCTCATTCCTTGGTCTTTTCCGTAATTGAATCGCTGCCCTCTCCTATGTGGCCTGTTCTCGTGGAAGATCCTGTGTCAGGACCTTACGACTTACCATGCACGATGGTGTCAGGTGGCACTCACACCACACTATGGAGCGTTTCACCCAAACTTGGCGAGTCATTCTGAATATTGAGAATGTAGGAAACCCCCAGAAGAGTCTCCCTGCTGAGACTTCCCTGCTGTGCCACGGACATTCAGTCTTTCAGAATATAAAACGTGGATTAAGTGGATTAATTAGCAATGTTTGTACAGTGCTTTGAAAATATAAAGCATGCTATAATCGCTCTGTACAGAAGATTAATTAGTTAATGTTTGCACAGTGCTTAGTAAATGTGAAGCATTATATAAGTGCTAAGTGTTGTTATTAATTAAGTATCCACTATTTGCAGGATTCATTACAAGGCACCAGCAACTCACAGGGCTTAGTTTTTCAGGTTTATCAAATACACCATTGACTCAACAACTTTGTCGATGTGAACAACATGCAGGGCTTCTGTGGTGCTTTACGGAGCTAATGACTAAAGAATGAGCACAACATGACCCTGTGACTTGGGTCAGTCTCATTAGCCCTACTTTGTTGACAAAGAAAGTGAGACACAGAGAGGTTAAGTGACACACCCCAAATCATGCAGAGCTGGGATTCAAACACAGACCTGCCCGTGGCCCATCAGACCATGCTGACCCTTTAATTTGCCTTTCCTGCCCAATGTGTCTAGACGGATTGAGCAGCCCTTGATCCACCTTTGCACGTCCATTTCCTAGCCACACTGAGTGGTGCACCGCAGGCTCCTCTCTCCTACAAACCTCACCCTGACTGCTGCACTCGTTGGGGCGGCTTAGGGCTCCTCACGGGATGAGCAGTGCAGCTGCTGGCAGCGACCCCGTGAACCCTCCCCTCACCAGCCCTCCTGGTCTCCAGTGCCAGGCACCCTCCTCTGGACAAACAGACCCAAGGCCCTGCGGGATCTGTCAGGAGGCTGGCTGCCTAGCCAGCCCTCCCTGGGCAGTCAAGCGGGAGAGGCTGGCCTTGCCCAAGCTGACTATCAGCAGGTGCCTGGATAGTGTCATCACCATCTCTCTGTGCATGTGCAGAGCAGTGACAGCTGGCTGAGACCCCACTTGTCCTGGTTTGGGAGGGGAGGGGAGATACAATCTGACATTAACGCCTGAATTGCTGGAGCTGTGATGTCCTGATACACTCCCTGGGGCTCCTCAGTCATGCAGAGTCCAGCGTCCTCTCCCTCGCCGCCACTAACACCCCCACTCAGCTTGGCCACTTGCAAGACACCTGCTGCCACTGCTGGGCCACAGCCTCTGGGGCTGTCCCTGGCTCCTGGGACACAAGTCTGGGATTCAGGGCATGACAAACAGCAGAGTCCTGCCCCTGGGATTCCTGGCTGTGTCCCTGAGTAGCCACTGTTTGCATATCCGCACACTTGGCACTGGCATTAACAGCCTTGACAACACACAGCATGAGAAAAGGCTGGCTGGGCACCGAGTATCCAGGTCCCAGGGACTCTGTAAAAGCGACTTTGACTGGCCTCTGCGTGGGAGAGAGAGTGTCTGCAGTCATTTTATGGGGACGGATCGGATGTGCTTCTCGCACCAGGTCTGTTCCTGCTTCAATCTTTTGGCAAAACTCTTGTGAAGCCAAAGCAAGTCTGGGCCCCTCTGCACATAGCGCCCAGAATGGCTGCTTCTTTCCAATGAAGAACTTGGCTCTGCTGTGCCAGAAAGAGCTGTCAGTACTTAGCTATGGAGCCCCAGGTGTGCCTTGCAGAGTCCTGACAAATAGGGCCACGCTGGCTGTGAATTGATCGCGCAGACTCTGCTGATGAAGTGCTATTGATCACACTACATTAACTCCACTCAAATCTCAATACCACTTCCACAGTTTTTGCATCGTCTCAAAAATTATATAGGTAACCTCCCCTGTCTGCTAGCCAAGCGTGCGGCTGTTCAAGATAGGGAAAGTCTGCCTTGTGACTTTTTACAAGGCTCCTCTGTGTGCTCTGCATTGTGTGTCACTGTGTATTCACTTCCGCCCAGAGCCCTCAGGCCAACCACCAGGCACAAGGTTTTATTCTGCAAGGAAACAGAACAGGATTACGGTCCACCAGCCTCCTCTCTGCTTGCCTGCCTTGTGCTATCAGCCTCAGTCAGGGCTGAAACTTGTCCCTCCTGGGAGGGCAGACAGGTCTTCCCGGCAGGAGCCAGGAAGTTCTCCCAACATCCTGCAGTTTGTAGTCCCACAACTTGTAGTTCCCACTGATGCTGCCAAAGCAGACTGGCCCTTGGGCCACGTGTATTTCTGAAATTCAGTGACGTGGAGAGGTGACTGGAGAGGTGCACAGCAGGGGCAGGGTGAGGTTACACTGTGGGCCATGGCTGGCAACCCCAAGACACTGTCATGGCTCATCCACTGCTGCTCTACCTCACCTCCTGGCAAACAATTAAACAACAACATCTCTCGGGTGCAGGGAACAGCCAGGGATTATCCAGGTGCCTTAGAACAGCCCAAGGAAGTGCATACACAGGGGGAGATTAAATGTAGTGGAGAGATGGAAGGAAAGTTGGAGCTGCCAAGCGAACCAGAGGGGAATGTAAACTAGCATGTGAGCACAGTGCAACTGGTGGGGAACTGACTGAATGAAAACCAAGTTCCCAAGCCCCGGCCCCACGCAGGTCCAGAGAGTACAGGCTGGCTCTGAATCAAGGGAAGCTAACGGCAGAGCTGGCAGCAGCCTGCGCACAGGACCTGTCTGACTGGCCTGCCAGGATGGAGGGCTGCGCAGTGTCTCCTTCACACAGGCTCCCTGAACTGCTGCCGCGCTGCGCTCCTGGGGCAGCAGCCCCCTGGCCTGGGAATGATTCACCGGCCCCAAAGCTGCTCTCCACACGGCTCAGGAAGGGGCCCAGAGTCGCACACCAGCTGAGCTGGAGACCCAGCTTGACTTGGACCAGCTGTCAGGTGGGAGCCTGGTTGGTTTACTCCTGACCCCTCCCTCAAGTCCAGATGTGACCCGTTCAGGCCTGGATCCACAGACCAGCCTAGACGCACCTTGCCCTGCTTTCTGCAGACCCGCACCCAGGCCCCAGGGCAGAGCCAGGTAAGAGAAGGGGAGGCAGACAGTGGTTGCCACCCCCCTCCTCTGGGGGACTTGCCAGGCACCATGCAGAAACCGCACAGAAACTGGCAGGATGGCTGGGAAAGGCTGTGGCCAGGGCAGGTGGCAGTCACTGTCTCACACAGTACCCCTATGGTGGGGCTCCTCTGTAGCCCCAATTTCAGCTCCAAGCTGCCCACAGAGGCAGTGCCCTGCCCTCCCTCAGGTGAATGCCCCCAGGGTGCCAGGCGGGTGCAGGGAGGCACAGTGTACTGCTGACTGGCCCTGTGTGTGTCTGCAGACAGCCCCTGGCAGGTAGGACGTGCCACCCCTGCTTCCATGTGCCAGTCATTCTGCCCCACGAACAGGCGTACATGCGTGGTGTTTGCCGCAGAGAAAAGCCCCTCATTGAACACGGAGGGGGCTCATCAGGGTAGTGGCTGGTGGCGGAGGGGCTGCAGAGAAGGCAGTCACCCTGCTAGCCTCTGGGGAGTGGAGCTGAAGTCTCCAGCCAGGGTGACATCTTCAGGCAACATGCACCTCCCCCAGCAAATGCAGATTGAAACAGCAAGGAGGCTTTTTGACCCTCCCTCCCCCAGTCTCTGCTTTCCAATCGATTGTTAACAGACAAAGTGAACGTGATGGGTGCCGTGTCAGTGCAGCCTGATACGTGTGTATTTCTCTCACGGCACAGTGAGAACAGCCTACAGACAGCTGAGAGTAAACGCCGGGACCCTATGACCTCAGTAGAAAATCCATCCACGGCCCCAGCCTCTGCAACAAAGATGCTGGGGGGTGTGGCAAACAGCCAGCTTCTCCCTAGTGGGTCTCTCACTTTTGCCTCTTAGTGGGCCAGGGCATCACTAGTTACCCCATCTTCCCAGGGAGGGAGTAGGGACCCAGGCCCACCCACTCCTCCAGGTCCTAGCCCAGGGGCCCTCTGAGTAGCAGCTATGTGCTGCTGGCACCTTACTTGCAGCTGCAGGCTTTTCCCCTGGCCCACTCTCTCCCCTCTGTCTTTCTGGCTTCTTGAGCCCAGTACCTTCTTCAGGACTCCACCTCTCTCCCACACACTGCTGTACTCCGTTGTGTTCTCCTCCACACATCTCTGTACTCCATTCTGTTCTTCTTCACACACTCCTCTGCTCACCACCCACCTATTCCTTCAACTCCCACCCTGCCTTTCAAGGGTAGAGCGTTTTTATCAGGCACCTAGGTGGGGCCTTAATTGGTGTCAGCTGACCCCAATTACCCTTTGGCTAGTCTACAGGGGATAAAGCCCGGATCATTCTAGCACTTACATAGCACTTTTCAAGAGCTTTCCTAGGGCCCTCTGCCCTTGCTATACCACAGGGGGAATGAAAGGCTTGCAGGGTACCAGTGTTTATTACTCTCTTATCTGGCCTCTGCTCAAACCCTGGCTTGTAACACAGCAGCGCATGGGGATCAGCTCATTCTAGCGAGTGAGGTGCTTGGATGCCAGAATCTTAGACAGCAGGATGAGAGTGAGCCAGCCCTGCACTGTACCTGACTGGCTCTTCTTAGCATGTGCGCAGCTTGCCTCAGGTGGCACATGACCAGGATTCATCACTGGTCCGGTGGCTGGCTCATTATGTTTCCGGCTTGGCCATGATAGTGACAGGGGTGTGACGTGTCCGTTGGTCCGTGGCCCCCGGCTGGATTAACTCAGGCACAGCGTTTATGGAAATGTTTGTTGTTTGGGAGACTGAACATGGTCCGTCTTCTGGAGCTCTCTGAAACCCTGCCTTTGCGCTTGGATTCAGTGGGTTGGTGGTTTGTGTGCAGAGCAGGAATCTCCATAGCTGATCTGTATCTGATCCCATGCCAGTGTAAAGAAACACCTCACTGTGAAGGGTCTGACAGCGACTGCCGGCCCATTTTTCTTTTCTAGTTCTGTTTGTGGCAGCTGTTAATAAATACACACATGGATTCTGCACTTGTATCAGGTATACATTAGGTGCAATAGCTTCACTGCAAATATACATTATCGGAAACCTTTTAAATACATGTGTGTCCTGGAAACTCATGTAAACAGCCTGCAGATGGCAAGAAGCAAACCCCAGGAAAGCTGATGAGCTCTTTATTTACCTACAATTTACTTCAATAGGAAATCCATACACACCTCTGGGTAATAAATACTACAAAGAATTAAAAGCTGCCCTTCAGCTTTTGAATTTTCTTTATCCTGCTTTGTCCATGCAGCTCAAACCCAATCCTGCAATCCCTGGGTCGTGCCTGGAATAACTTTCCTTGAGTTTCTGATGTGCTTTTAAAGCAATAAATGATGAAAACTTCAACTAACTGTTAACCAGGGTTGCACTCAAAAGTTCTTTCCAGTAAATGTCACATATTTCTTACAGAGTCTTGCAAAGGGATCTGTTTTGATAAACCTGCCACACTTATGAGTCTGCCATCTAGCAAATGCTTCAGAGGGGCTGGCACTATGAAAGAGAGCCTCCTCTGTCCTGCAAAGGAGCGTGAATATGTATGTGCTCACTGTATATTTATCAGCAGCTCCTATTCTACCTGATCTGTGCATTTATTTGTGTAAATAATGAGAACAGTTTTCCATGCTTGTTCAACAAGTTAATTCAATTTGAATCCTGTCTCCCAAACATATGCTTCTCCAATGTTTATAACTCTCTAGATCACTGAGCAGAAGGCAAACTTTTACCCAGGCAGCATGGCTTGCGAATTCTCCCCAAAGGGGCCATTTATCACTTTCTGCCAGACACCTGGATGAAAACATGGCAACCCTGATGCATTTCTGTGCAAGTGATCAACACCGTGTTTGTTCCCCAGGCGCAGTCCCGCGCTGACAGCAAGCAGCCAAAAAGCAGCAGGAGGAGAGGGGTTGGGGGGCTTTTCACAGATGAAAACTAGAATTTGCTCCAAGTGCAGACACTGGCAATGGAAAAAACATTCATTTCAGAAAGACTCTTTGGGCCTTGCCAGGACCTGCTGTGTAACCCTCATTCAGACAGAATTCAGTGGGAAAGAGAAACTACACGGAGGCAGTGAGGCCAGCAGGCTCTGGCCTGAAAGTGAGAGACACTATGGAGACCCCAGCGTTTCCCCTTCCCACGCAGCACTGCCCTGCGGCTGCTTCTATCTGATGCTTTGCCCAGCACAGCACCAACCACTCCCTCTTGTGCAGGATGCCTAGCTCCCATGGACAGCCTGCATTGTCTGCTGCCCCCTTCTCTTTTCTTTTCAGTGCCCTGCCCTGGAGACCCACGAGGTTCAGCACTGGAGCCCTACTATGCAGGGATCCAGTGGTTCTTCCCAGTCAATCGTCCAGAAGCTGAACTTTGCTATCAGTCACTGTATCCATGTCTGAGCTTACTCCCAGACGGGCACTGCGCCAGGTATTTATATGTGCCCTCTGTGCCCTTGTATAAGGAGACAAGCTGTAAAATATGTGATTGAACTTCCAGACGCTACAGTACAACCGGGAGCCCTTCAGGCCATTTATCATGGGGCTGCTGCTTCCCAGCTCGTGGCAGAAGAGCCTATGATAAATAGTGACCAAGGACAGTCAGTCTGTGACACAAACGCCGGTGGCGAGGGCCCCGTTCTGCTCCAACCCCTGGCTCACAATGGCAGCCCTACATCTATTTCCAACTAATCCCTCCTGCCTGTTGGGGGTTTGGGCTGTTGCAAGTGTTAGCAGACAAGCTGTGCTTGCTACACGCCATCCTTGTGTGAGCGCCAAGCTTATTCACTGTTGCCCTCTGTTTGAGGCACCCTGTAAAACCGTGAGGAAGTTCAACAAAGAATGTGCCTAGTAAGTGTCTGTTTCAGCCAGGCCAATGCACAACATGCATGCCCCATGTTAGTGCAGCTCAGCCAAGAAGACAGACCATGCTGAGCCAATGCAGCACTGCCGGCAGCATCCGGTGTGGAGTTTTGTGATGAGCGGGTCCCAGGGAGGAGGGGTACAGTTTTAAGAAACATCTTTCTTGGGATACAGTGCAGCATCAAAAACATTTCAGGGGCGGCTCTAAATTGAGTGGCTGCCTAAGGCACTAATACAGCCTGTCACGCAGCAGTCTGAGTACAAACCTTGAAGAACCATTGCCAGAGTCCTGGAAGATTTATTTTTCCACACTTAATTGCCCTTTTTGCTTTGTAAACATAAAGGTTGCAGCTTAAACTCTGACAGCTTGTGCAGCCTTTTTCTTATCTTTTAAAAAAATGACATTCAGCTTGTTAGAAGATTTCTCTTTAACTCCACTCCAAAATCTCTCAAAATCTACACAGCCTTTTTTTCAAAGTCACTGGAGCATGTCAGTCCTTTCTTTGGGGAAAATACCCTTCCAACACATAAAAAGACAAAGGATGGAGTGAACAGAGCCATGATGTTTCTTGCAGCAATGGCAGGATAAAATGCCTGGGCAAGAGTCAGAAAAAACCATCACTGTTCTGTCTCCCCGCTGGAGGTGGCAGATTAGTGTGCTTGTCTGTTTCAGGGCATTGTTGGAGAAAGAAACACAAAGTGCAAATAGGAAGGAAAAAGAACAATGAGCATTAAAAGAAAAGGCACAGGAAGAGTCTCAACAATTCCCAAAGCATGGGTCATGCTTGGAAATGACCACACTGCATCTTGGAAGAGGGGCAAATGCTAAGAGGGACTGAAGGCCTTTTTGTTGTGCAGCCAACTGATTTCTACCCCCTGCCTTGGTGCATCCTGGAAGGTGGAGTGGATCTCCAGGCTTCTCAGGCATCTCTTTTGCCTGCCTGTAGTTTTATTCACTGTTACAAAGATAATTGGCTTTGCATATTTTAAAGTCACAATGAAGTGTCTACGAAACTGGGCCTCCTGATGCAAATGCTTGTTTTGTTCTGTGAGGTCATCTGATCTTTCCCACAGGGACTGGAGTGGGAGCGATTGTCCAGCAGCTCACCTCCTGCCGACACTCCCCACTGTAGCAGTAATCCCCTTTCCTTTGCGCGGGGCTTGCCTTTGAGGCCTCCACAGATGGACCCTAGAAGGCACCTGGAGCCTTGGGCAGCTCTCCTCCCAAACCAAAGAACACCTGCGTTACTCCACCTGATAGCCACCCCAGAGATGCTGTTCACGTCCTTTCTCTAGCGATGTGCAGTACTTTGTAGAAACAGAATCTGGGTTCTGTTCAGCCAGCTTCCCCTTGTAGTTCATTTCTGATTCAAGCAATAAACGCTTGAGATGGGCAGGCAGGAGATGCTGTTCCCATATTTCAGATTGGGTACAGGTTGCGTTAACACACGAAAAAGCTGGGTCAATCAGAAGGGATTATGTGTCATTCCCGGCCCTGTATTCTTGGTCGTTGGTTCTGAATTCATTGAAGGCTTGATGCAGTCTGGGAGCTAGCCCTTCATGTTGTCGCAATGACGTAAATTTTCCATTTCTATAAGTACAGGCTGTGGCTAATAGGAGGGTTTGATTTTCAGTCCGGTGACATTGCTAACATTTCAGAAAAGTCGAGTCCAGCACAGAGAATTCAGAAGTTTGCTGGCAGGGCATGGAGGGTTTGATCCAGCACTGATTATTTTTTGGCAAGTCCTTATTGCAGCACTTCATTGTGTACTGGAGATGACTGAAATGAAGCCCTTTCATGAGCAACCAAAGTTTTTTACGTACAGGACAGAACTGAAGTGAAATCCTTGCAACACATTCTGAGCATAACCTTTGATTCTAATTACAAGTTTGAAATGACAAATGGAAGAGAGAGGCTTCGGGAGAATCTGTCTGACTCGCAGCTCCTTCATCTCCCCATCATCACCAATAAGGAAGTGACAATGACTGGCATACTGTAATTACCAGCTACCGCACAGCGCCGTGGGAGGGGCTGCACTGTGCAGTGCCCCGGGAACAGCTGTCAGAACTGTCACAGGGAAAATGACTCTGTTAAGTTTTTCACTTTCTTTTGTGTTCCAATTTGTCCACAATTTCAATGTTGGCATTCTTCAGGCGGAGACGCTGCATTGGTATCGCGAGGACACCAGCGCTCCAGCAGCTCAGGTTACTGCTCTCTTTTCTCCAGAATGCCCAGTACCTTTGTGCTTGCAACAAACGAGTGGCTCTTCCTGCTTCTGGCCAGTTTAGTGCCCTAAGCGTATACATTTCCTGATCATGACTGCCCAAGCAGGAACCACAGGGAAAGCTGGTGGCTGGCAACAGTCTCTGGGGATTTACTAGTTGCCTCTTTATATTCTTCATTTGACGGTTGATGGAAATGTTTTGTAAGTCCGGTTGCTCCCGTGTCAGTGAATGGGCTCCCATTCTATCCAACTGTGCAGACTGACAGCTCCGTGTGTGCACACAGGTGCACACCCTACTTCCATTGCTCGCTGCTGTGATGGGATGGGGTACACTGTCTGCAGAGCCAGGCTGGTTACAGAATAAGCCCCACCTGAGAAGACCTGGGTGAGTTCAGTGTAAAAGGAGCAAGAAGGTGCGGGATGGGAATGCGGATGAAAGTGTAGCTATGGATGTAGACACCGCAGGGAGTAGAACGAAGGCTCCAGCTGGCCCTGCATCAGCTGGGGGATGGCACCAGCTCAGAACACGTGTCGAGCCAGCCAGACAATGGAAGGCAGTGCTGGAAAGCAGACCATGCCTGGCTGAAAGCGGGATGAAGACCAGGCATGTTTGTGTCCCATTTTCATAGACTTTGTGTTATTTTGGACTGCCGGGAGAGAAGGGTTGAGGGCTGGAGGGTCAGTGTGTACCCAGAGACCCAAAGAAATGGGACCTCTTGAGGGCACTGTTTGCAATACCTGTGGACTGTGGCATTCATAAGGGACCCTGCAGAGGAGAACAGAGGCAGGGTGCTACAGCACAACCTCTGGCCATGAGGAGGCGCTCCAGAGGCACCCGGTCCTGTTACAGGTTCCATGGCTGACTTTTACTGGGCCACAGCGGCAAAGGGCTCAATAACCTTCTGTGCAAGGGTTTGAATGAGGCAGTGATAAGAACCCCTAAAAGGGGTTGGGAAAGGGGTTTCCACCTTCCCAAATACAGGCCTGGAAGCAGCCCTTGTAAATGGGTATATCTGGGCAATGCAACAAGCCCTGGCATGCTCCAGCAGCCGGGGAAACAGCAGCTCACGCACCATGTGACACGAATCTGCAAGGAGAGACGCTCCACGGGCAACCGCCAGCCGAGCTCCCAAGGCCTGTCATTTACATTAGATTAGAAGGTGAAAGATTAAGCAACAACCACAACAATTCCTGTGCAGGGTCTGAACATCTCATTTATACAAATATCGATTCCCCCTTCACCACACATACCTGATTAATTACATTTGGGAACAGAAAAATTGGTTCTCTGGGCTGAGTTTGATTTGCATTTCCCCATCTCACAATGTCCTCTTCCTGCGACCACTGCTAGCGTATTTGTCAAGTCTCTCACTGCCAGGGGGACAGTGCGAGAGATGCCCAGCCCGCTGCTGCACAGGAGCAAGCCACGCAGGTCTCCCCAGTGCCCGCGAAGGGGCGTCCTGCTGCTGTGACTGTCGCAGCCAGCACTGGCTCCAGGCGCCTCTCCTGTCACTCCTTAACGCGCACATGGCTGGGGAAGCTGAGAGACAACAGCCCCTTCCCAGCTCCCTCTTCTGGCTCCTGATGCTGTCCTGATGTGTCCGTGCTGCAGGCGTGCGACTCCACCCATCTCAGCTCATAGCCCAGAGCCCCGATGGCTTTGGCACGATCGCCAGCCCCTGACAGCCTTTGGTCCCTGGGAGCCTTGAGGTTCACCTATACCTGAGCCCCCCACACCAGCCCCAGCTGGCTTCTCCCAGGGCTTTGGGGCACCTCTGTCTGAAATGAGCCCATCTTGGCTCCTCGGCTTCCTTCCAAAGGGCAGCACCCGCCTGTGGTGGGAGGCATCTCTCACACGTGGCCTTGCTGAGCGTGTTTCACTAGCAGGAGGCAGGCAGAGTGAGCGATGGCTGCAAGGCCAATGCTGTAGTAGAAGGTAAGAGCCTGAGAGGTGAGGCCTAATGTAACAGGCCAGCTAGGAGGCCTGAGCTAAAGTAATGGTCAAGTCAGTTATAAAGCCAAGTTAGCAGAAGTGGCGCTGTGAATGCGGGAGGCTCCCAGAGACTGGCCGGGCAGAGCTGGCACCACACACGTTCCAAAGCCGCACGAGGTGCAGAGCGCTCCCACTGGCACGTTCCAGAAAGGTACCAGAACATCCCAACACCCCAAAGACAACGAGGGCTCACGGACCCCTCAGCGTGACGATCTGATGGATAGAAATGTGTTGGCCGAACCATCTAGTACAAGGTAAAGACCTTACCATGTCGGCAGGGCAACACGCAACTTGTTTGTATGAGTGTAAAGAGGGGGTCTCAAAGGGAGTGTCTTTGGCTGGCTGAGTGAGGAGCGGAAAGTCCTGCCGTTTACTGAGCCAGTGCCATTGTCAGGGGCACACGTGTTAAATCTACTTGTAGCACGTATAAGACACTCTTTCCCGTGCCCATTTGACAATAAACCTGGCCTGGTGCCTTCATTGCTGAGAGGGATCTGCGGTCTTATTGGACAGCCCGGTCGTGGTTTGGTGTCTTGGTTATCTGCGCAGAGCTGGGACAGCACACACACATGCAGCCAACGACTAACAACTGTCATGTGCTGAAGGTCTGCAATCTGTCTCTCTGCCCCAGCCAGGCACGTGGCCCCCTCCCCTGCCAAAGCCTGCGTCTGCCTCCATCAGAGGTCTCAGCATGTGCCCTGTCCTGAGGCAGGCGTAGTCGCGAGAGAGGCTGGCTGGGATTGAGCCTCCCAATGCCTGTGGTCAAGGGCTCGGCTGCTCCATAGGAGGGGGGAGCCCTTGATGTCCCCACAGGCCACCCTACGGTGGGAGAACACTGGTGTGTCTGTGGGCTGGATCCACAGCTCGGCTTGCTGAGGGTCTGGTATGGAGTCCAAGCAGCATGTTAACTATGCCGGGCAGTGTAATGGGCTCATCACCTGGGGGGCACTGGGTAATTATTGATCCCAGCAATGTGCAGTTACAGAAGGGCATTAAACATCTGCCCAACGGTATCTAGCCCTGGGTGAGCTATGTGGACAGCACTCCACCTTGAAAAAATAACCTTTAATGTTTACCACTAACTTATTGCATCCCCTAAGCAGAGGTGGAAGGCTGCTCACATGAGCCAATTCAGTAACAAGATCTCATTTATTAACAGGACACAAAATGCATTTGTTTATCTGGTAGGTGCTGAATATGAATGGGGCCGGGAGTCGATGTCCCCTTCCTGTTTGTCCGTGTGTCAATGCACAGCTACCCTGCCAGTGAGAGTGCTCCAGGCTCCCCCAGGGAACAGACTTGCTGTAGATTTTGGGACTGATTTTTATGTTGATAGCTCCAGCCCCAAGGAGGGGTGTTGTGGAACCAGGAAGGAGCTGGGTTTTGGTAGCTTGATTGAGAAAGCCCTGACAGAAGGGGAAACTGAGGCAGTGGGCCCCTTACAGCTCAACCTCAAACCACAGGAGGGTGCTGGGGATGCAGCTGGCCCATTCACAATCCCAACATTGAGTCATGCCAATGTTAAAAGTGCTCCCAGTTGCCCAGTGCAAACAGCAAAGAAAGCCAGCAGCCGCTGTAGAACAGCCAGTTTCTATTGTGCGATGCAGGCTGTCTGGTGCGCTAGTGCGGGCTCTGGGCACTACTGCTGTATCAGTAAGAATAAGGAAAAGCCCATTGCTCATGGAGAGTCCTAGCCCATGTCCTGGGGGAGAGAGCATTGCTCCTTGGGGCACACGGTACTGCCAAAGCACGTCCAGTCTAGTGTCAATGTGCCTGGTGATGCGGCTTCCCTCCCTTTCCTACAGAGCGTATTCCACTAACTCGTGCCTGATCACGCCCTGGAGACTGATGCACTAATTTCTCTCCTCCCACCCAGGGAAGCGTCTCAGCTGCCCACCGCAGCGCGCCCCATCTCCCCCTGTAGTGGCAGCTCTGGCGTTGGGGCCTTGCTGGTGGAGGTTGCGTGTCTCAGGCACATGGTTGCACTGCTGTGAATACAAGTGAAATCAGGGACAGCTGTGGCTGCTGCCAGCCCTCGCCTGGGATCATTGTCACAACACTCACTTCTTTAACGAGAAGACCTACAGTCCGGCCCCTCAGTGCCCAGGCTTCGGACTCTCCCCTCCGTCAGAGAATGAGACGCCCATGCGGCAAGAAATGCAGCTTTGCCTACTCAGGTACTTCCACTCCCGGCAGCCTGGGGACAGGGCACCCCAATACTCCTAGCTTCCAAAGGGGAAGCAGATGTGGCCAGTCTGACCCTAGGGCATAGCGTAGGTGGCCCCCTGCTGCAAGGCCCCCAGCTGGAGGTGGCATTGTCAGTTACCTCTCAGATGGTAATGAACGCAGAGACAGACACCACGGTCTGAAGGTCCAGTTCACCCAATAGCTCTATGTCTGGAGCTGCTGTGGCCTGGACTGTCAGTAAGGGCTTTGGCCCGATATCGTGAACAGCGGCACCCTCATGACGTCAGCGTCCTCCTTCACATCTCCCTTCAGGTTTAATAGTTCCTTCTGAACAGGGAAGAACAACAAAAAAGATCATTCTTTTAAAACTGATTAGCCAAGAGTACAAGCCATCAAGCTGTATACAGATGGATAAATCAAACTAACTGCTGAGAGTTAATTTGTCTGCCCATAAAGTTCATTCAATAAGTGTAAAACAAAACTAATTGGTTCTCTTCCATACAAATTTAATCATACTATAAAATGTGTTCAATGCAAATAAAAAGCATTGAGTAGGTTAAGTGTCAAGAAGCTATAAAGGAAAAATGGTTCATGTGCATTCTTGAAGGAATCAAAATCTACACAAGTTTCCACCTCTGCATTAATCGTCTCATGATTCTGACCTCATAAGAACTTACTGTACATTAGCGACTGCGACATGTCATGCACCTGACATAATTTCCCATTGACTCTTTGTAGCTCCTGTTATCTTTTAATCACTGGTGGCTAGTGTCAGTGGAACAGCTCATTTTACATTTCACAGTAGAAACACATGTTTTCTGTTAAAAAAACACGCTCCAAATGTCTTTTAGCTACTTGACTCACCTAATATTTAGGAAATAATTAGGAAAAACTTTTTCCCTACGTGGGTGGTGAAGCACTGGAGTGGGTTACCCAGGGAGGTGGTGGAATCTCCATCCTTAGAGGTTTTTAAGGCCCAGCTTGAACAAGTCCTGGCTGGGAAGATTTAGTTGGGGTTGGTCCTGCTTTGAGCAGGGGGTTGGACTAGATACCTCCTGAGGGCCTTCCAACCCTAATATTCTATGTTTCTATGAATATGCACTGATAGCAGCAGTGTTTTTGTGCAATGACATAATTTACCCCCAAAACTAATTCCCGATCTAAGTAACCCTGTCTAGGAAAGTGCACCAAGCACTCTCCCTGCTTGGGTTCTCTGATAGGAAGAAGTCTGGTGACGTACTCATCCAAGTCAGAAGTTAGCGTTAGGTCTTTGTTTCAGTTGCACGGACCCAACTGGAGGTGCCATCCAAAGGCCTCTACCCTCAGAGACTCAGGTTTGTAAAACGAGTTGTGGAAGTAGCAGTTGCAGGCTAATGCTGGGTCTACACTGACGGTGGCAAATTCGCCACAGTCAGTTCGATGTCTCTGGATCGACTGAGCAGTCTGTGTAGACCCGCTCAGTCAATCCAGCAATGGACGCAGGAAAACCAGCCCGGTAAGTGCGTAGCGCTGCGTTCCCTTTGGCACAGCGCAGGGTGGACGGCATGCTGAACAGACGCAGCGAAGTCGATGGGATTCACGTCACTTGCGTATCTCCCGTCGACTGCCGCCGAATCCGGATGGTAAGGGTGGACCAGGCCACATAGCCAGGAGGTGCCAAGAATCTTCCTGCAGAAGCAGTGGCTGTAACTGGAGTCCCAGCTTGTGCATTCTAGGGTGGGACTCTTTCAGAAGTTATAGGGAGGCTGGGATGCTGAATAAGCACAGAAGACAACACCTTAGTGACAACAATGGGGGCATTCAAGCAATGCATTCTGTCGGCTGCAAGTAGCTTTCCCTGATGATAAGCAAGTCCCTGTGGAATCTGATGGCATCGCAGCATCCACCTGGTTAGTACAGAGAACGGACTGGAATTCTGCACCCTTCCTGCTCCACACGATCAGCTTGCCACCATCGGTGCTGGAAGGATGCCGCACCTCCGGGCTGGAAGTGGTTCCCATCATATCCAGGGTTTACACCTTGGTTTAATGGTTCTCAGCACCCCCACTATACAACTTGCTCCAGTGCCTGCTCGCCGCTGACGTCTCCAGAAGAGCTGACATGTTTGTTGTTCCCACCAGGCCCCTGCTGAGGTCCTGAATCACAAACGTATATCCCTGCGTTCCCTGACTTACTGAGCACACTGGAGAAAGCCACCTGGACTCCTGCCATCCTGTGGGGCTCTCATCCCCCCCAACTGCTGGGCAAGCTGGGAGGAGTCATCAGGGAGAGGTGCGAAGACCTCAGTGTGACACAGTATTGGGCACATTGGATGTAATGAGCCAAGTTGAAGCCTGTTAAAGTTACCTGCTCCATGTCCTGCTGTGAGTGGCTGACACGGATGAGATAGTAGTTCTGGTGATAGCTCGCACTTGTGGACAGTGCTGCTGCACAGGGAGAGCGCAGCAAAGGGCTCCAAACAAACACGCATCAGAGGGGTGAAGCACTTGTACGCAATGTCCATGACCCTGCCCTTGGTGGGTGCTCTGACTGGAGGATGCATGGAGAGTTCCACAGAGGAGGCTGTCTCCAAGCTTACAGAGAAGAGAGAAGAAATAGGAGGGAAGATAAGCTCCCGGAGATAAATGCCTTTGAAATGCAAAGATGTACCTTCTGGAATTGAGATGTTCCCTCAGCGGGAAAGAACCGACTCCAGTGTGGGAGCAACAAGTGTAGACAGCCCGCGCCAAGGCCAGGGATAAGGGACAGAGGAATAATTACACCACTGATTGGAGATGGGGAACTGCTTTCCTGGCCAGGTTTCTATTGGCAGCTTCCTCATGTCTGAACTAACCCACTGCACAATACAGCCGTCCTTCCCAGTTTGGTAGTACATGTGACGGCACTGGGGGCAAACAATACAGATAATGAACACCATTTGCACAACGGCTCCTGCTGGCCACGTGTGCTGGATGGGGAAAGTGGAACAGCATTGACAGTGTGTGGAATTAGGGTGCCCGAGTCATCAGCCCCAGGACAGGTTTATGATTCACCATCCCATTCGGGTCCCTGGGGCAGCTGCAGGGGCTCTAGCTGCAGAGGGGGAGTGGGGCTGAGGCAGGGTTCCTCGCAGCTTTCCTTCAGCACACTCCCTCAGCAAGCAGTAGCCGCGGAATGCCATTGCATTTACGTTCACACCGAGTGTTGAGAGCTGCCAGCCCTCGCCCAGAGAAGGGAGGGTTGGGTGACCAGCCTAGCCCTGGTCCCCGGGTGAATATGGGGAGCAAAGGATCCATATGGTGCTAATGTTGGTTTGAATGAAATTTAAAGGAGCTGCTGGTGGAACAATTTCTAAAATGTATCTCACACTGCCCTGAACTCCAGCTCCCTGCTAGCACCTTCCAGAGAGACGTACAGTCAGGAGAGCCTCCCGCTGATTGCTAACCACGTGCACGGGAGCTTCAAACCCCCCAGAATTTTGAACTCAAATTCTATTATCTCATAAAACATCATGCTCCTATCATAATTTCAGTCCACAGAGAGCTTTTCTGCACAGGGGCTGGGACGCATACAAATTGCCACTCTAAATCTCTGGCTACAATAAGGAAACTTCAGATGCTGACAGTTTATTTGATAAATACCTAATAAAGCTTAAATAATTATTTAAAGCAGACAAATGGAAGAAGAGCGCAGCCATATGTTGTGTAGTAATAAATCACAGCCGTGACTTGTCATGGCAGGAGCACCCTAACAAAGGGCTTTCTGCCGTGCTCTGGGAGAAAGGACACAAAGCCCAGGATTTAATAGTCCAAGACACTGGCAGGGAGCTAATGGATTTCAGGCCTAAAACTAATGAGGGATGAGACTCCTCCTCGCGCCCAATTAATGAAGTGCTTACGACTTTGGCGGAGTCAGTGAGTTCTTTAGTATGACCCCTGCCCAGGAGCAGAGCTGCTTTTCCCTGCTCAGAGCTGCGTGAGAGGCACAAAGCTCCCGGCCAGGACAGCCTCAGCCCCAACAAGAAGGGGAGGAGGGGCTGGCTATCTCCAAGTGGCAGCAGAAGGTCTGGCAGACAGTGGGGAAGAGGGTTATTTCCAGGCACATTCGTCAGCTGAGAGAGATGAGATGTGCAGCTCCCCCCGGACTTGGTGGAGGACACGCTCTAAGCAGTAGCCAGGGAAATGAAGTGTCTTCTCTTAGTTTCAGAGGGCTGACTCCATCTGTGGTGTAACTCCAGCCACCTCAGTTGCCTTACACCAGGAGTGAATTTGGCCTGATGCAACCATTGCCAGCCAGCAAGTACTGGAGAATTCCTGAAGAACAGGGTCTGAAAGGTTCACACCACAAGCAGCGGCCAGGACACTTGCAGATTGTGGCACCAGCCCAGGCACACCGGAACACAGGTGGTCAGCTGCTAGTGGTTATCAGACAGCACCATCTTAGACAGGATTTTCTTTGGTGGTTTATAAAGCCCTGTCCAATGTCTGAGCAGAGCCCTTCTCTTCCCTGCTGTGGAAACTGCTTCCTCTGAGCCTCACTTGTGCTGGGGTAACAGCTAGCCAGGTAAGGACACATCAGTGGCACATAATTAACCAATGAGTCAAACAATTACTGCCCTCATCATTCTCACTGAAAACCACCAAACTTCAGTGAGGTGGAGACCAGCTGGGTAACATAAGCTGAGTTCTCAGTGAGCCAGAGCGATTATCCGAAGGCATTTGGCATGGCTCAGTGACTTGAGATCAGTTTTTAATATTTCAGGAGGGGCCAGACCTGGTTTGATTGGCTAATTACAAGCAGTTGACATTTAATTACCTTGCTTCCTTCATAATCAGAGTTCATGCACTTGCAGAAAGCTACTTTTGCAGAGGAATGTTGGGGTTCTTGACTTGTTTTGGATATTAAACCACTTTTCGAAAGGTGTATTCTTTAGCTGCCTCCATGCACTCGTCTTATGTTTCCTGAGGGGCCAGCCACAAGATCTGCCTTCATATCAGTAGAAAGGGCTAAAGAGTCAACAATATTTCCAGCATTTGTGCCACGCTTTTTCTCAGTATGAAATGCAGAGTGACTTCGCCGAAGTGTCTCACAAGGGCTGAAGTCTGGCAGAGGCAGCTCGAATGGTATGTCAGAGGGAATGCCCTGTTAACCAACATGTTGAAAGGAACTGCCAGCCTTCCCGGGACCTGTCAGAAAGTGCCCACTCAAGGGAGGCTGTGTGCACAGAGGAGGGCTCATGCAGTCCATCTGGCCTCTGAACTAATCCTTGGGCGTGTGGGAGCTACAGTGACATCAGATTTCCCCTAGGGAGGGAGCTGGGAAAGCGTGAGCCCCTTTGCATGAATCATCCCCACACATGGGACACTGGAGAGCGTCTGGCACCATGAGATGATGAGTGAGGCTCACCGAAAGCCAAGCCCATCATTAAAAACGACTCTTCAGCTGAGGCTGACGTCTGGTCTCCTGGGGGTGGGGGCAGAGGGCGGGGATAGGGATAAGCGCTCTTTATAGAAGTCTAAACACGTCTGATTGTCTGCATGGCCCTCCCCTGGTCAGTCAGCTGATGGGGGGGACTTTATTTGCATGGGCTCTGTATTTGTGTGAGTACAACGAGGTGCTGAGCATGACTGCATGGGATCTGCATAAGCACACTCGGTGCTGGGTATGATGGGAAATGGTCAGGCTGTCTGGTGTTGGGCTACAAATCACATTAGTGTTAGTGGCAGGGGTAATGAATTGTTCCCCGTAGTGGATAAACAAATGGCAGCACCACTGGGCTTGGCCTGTTCTATGAAAGAGTCACTCTCATCTCATCGTCAACATCCACTTGCCCCATAACCTCAGTCATGCCGAACGCAACGCCATCCACAGCCTCAATAACAACTCTGACATTATAATCAAAGAGGCAGAAAAAGGAGGTGCCATAGTCATCATGAATAGATTGGATTATGAACAGGCTGCCAGACAACTCTCCAACACCACATTCTACAAGCCACTATCATCTGACCCCACTGAGGAATACCGAAAGAAACTACAACATCTACTTAAGAAACTCCCTAAAGAAACACAGGAACAAATCTACACAGACACACCCCCTGAGCCCCGACCAGGGTTATTCTATCTGCTACCCAAGATCCACAAACATGGGAATCCTGGACTCCCCATCATTTCAGGCATTGGCACTCTCACAGCAGGACTGTCAGGGTATGTGGCCTCTCTCCTCAGACCCTATGCCACCAGCACTCCTAACTATCTTCGTGATACCGCTGACTTCCTGAGAAAACTACAATCCATCGGTGATCTCCCAGAAAACTCTATCCTAGCCACGATGGATGTAGAAGCTCTCTACACCAACATTCCACACAAAGACAGACTACAGGCCATCAGGAACATTTTCCCTGAGGATGATATGGCACACCTGGTAGCTGAACTGTGTGACTTTGTCCTGACCCACAACTACATCAGATTTGGGAGGCAATCTATACCTTCAAGTCAGTGGCACAGTTATGGGCATCTGCATGGCCCCACAATATGCCAACATTTTTATGGCTGACCTAGAACACCGCTTCCTCAAAACTCATCCAGGCACCTCCTCTTTACCTACACTACAGTGATGACATTTTCATCATCTGGACCCACGGGAAAGAGTCCCTCAAAGAATTCCACCAGGATTTCAACAATTTCCATCCCACCGTCAACCTCAGCCTGGACCAGTCCACATAAGAAATCCACTTCCTGGACACTACAATACAAATAAAGGATGGTCACATTAATACCACCCTATACCAAAAACCAACTGACTGCAATACATATCTTCATGCCTCCCACTTCCACCCTGGACACATTACATGATCCATTGTCTACAGCCAAGCCCTAAGATACAACCGGATTTGCTCTGATCCCTCAGAGGGAGACAAACACCTACAGGATCTCCATAAAACATTCTTAAAACTACAATACCCACCTGGGGAGGTGAAAAAACTAATTGACAGAGGTAGACGAGTACCCAGAAGTCACCTACTACAGGACAGACCCAACAACGAAAACAACAGAACAGCACTGGCCATCACCTACAGCCCCCACCTAAAATCCCTCCAGCACATCATTAAGGCTCTACAACCTATCCTAGCAGATGATCCCTCACTCGCTCAAGCTGTGGGAGGCAGGGCTATCCTTGCTTACAGACAGTCCCCCAACCTGAAGAAAATACTCACCAGCAACTGTACACCATACAACAAGAACACTGACCCAGGAACCTATCCCTGCCACAAACACTGTTGCCAACTATGTCCACACATCGACTCTAGTGACACCATCACAGGTCCTAACCACATCAGCCACACCATCAGGAGCTCATTCATCTGCACATCTACTACTGTAATATGTGCCATCATGTGTCAGCAATGCCCCTCTGCCATGTACATTGGCCAAACCAGACACTCACTACACAAAAGAATAAATGGACACAGATCAGACATAAAAAATGGTAACATCCATGAGCCAGTAGGAGAGCACTTCAGTCTCCCAGGGCACTCTGTAGCTGACTTGAAAGTTGCCATACTTCTACAAACAAACTTCAAAAACAGACTTCAGTGAGCAACTGCAGAGCTGGAACTCATCTGCAAACTTGGCACAATCACACTGGGTTTAATAGGGACTTGGAAGGGTTAGTTCATTACAAGAAGTAATTGTCACTGTTCACATATTCTCACCCTCAGATCAATGGTCATGAATAGGCCTCGTCTACTCTAACTGAATGGACTTCGTTAGCACTTGCCTTCCCTATTGTTGTTTCCTACCCTTGGATGTATATATATACCTCCTATCTGTGATTTCCATTTCATGCATCTGATGAAGTGGGTTGCAGCCCACGAAAGCTTATGCCCACAGAAATTTGTTAGTCTTTAAGGTGCTACAGGACTCTCATTTTTTTTGCTGAATACAGACTAACATGGCTACCCCTCTGGAACTTCTCATCTGACCGGAACTCAACAAAGGAGGTGTTCGGATGCCAGAGACGGGAGGGGAGGAGGACCTGGCGGCCTTCTACTGAGGCTGCCCTTTTCTCACTAAGGGCTGCCTTCAGGCATGGATTGACCATCTTCACCTACCGTTAAAAGGGGGAATCAATGATTCCTTATAGCGTCCTTTGTTTCGTTAAAAGCAGGGACATGCTCCTGTGACAGCAGAGGGGTTTCTATGAACTGAAGGCAAAGCGCTGGAAGCTGAGCTCACTAGAGCTGGAGTTGCTCAAAGGACCTTGAGAGACTGCTAACCAGCAGCGTGGGCTGGTCGCACCCTGAGTGCCACTATGGCCATCGGTAAGGCAAGGGAAGGCAAGACGGGCGAGGCAAAGTACACGCCTCACGTACCCCAGGGTGGGTGGGTTCTCCTCTTCGGGTTTATGAATTCTGTTTGGACTGTTTTCCCAAACCAGTGCTGTTTTACTTCCTTCTTTTTATTAAAATGGTTTATTTGCTACACTCAGACTCTGTGCTTGCAAGAGGGGAAGTATTGCCTGTGGGGGTGCCCAGGGGATAGTGCCTGATGTCATAGGTGTCTGGGAGGGGCTCGAGCCACTTTGATGCTGTATCATTGACAGGAACCCCTAGATACAGAACCCCACCCTTGATGCAGTCGACTCTGTCTGGCAGAAACGTTACGGAAGTAAATCTCAGATCTCCAAGAAACGTAAGACCCAGCCATAGCAGAGCTGGGCTCTCTTGCGCTGTTTACACTGGCCTCATCCTTGCAATGCCTGGGCATCTTCCCGGCATGCTTTAGGGCCTAACCCCAGGATTGTCATTCTTTTCCTCCTGTCATCTCCCAGCCTTGAAGCTGCGTGGGGAATTTCACAAACACAATGTACCCCCTGTGCACTGCAGTGTGTTGGTATTAGCAAAGGCAGGGGGCAATGAGTGCCTTCACTTGGAGGGGAGGTTTGGGATTTCTTCTGCACCATGAAAAAGGCTCTGAGAGAAGGAGGAGGCTGGGGGGCTTTGGTACACCAGCTGCATGCGGTCCTGTGAGTAGCTCACAGCTTTTCCTCACCAGGGGCACTGACTCCCCAGCAATAAAACACATCCCTGCCTGTGGCCAGCTAGCAAACCACATCCCTGGCTCATTTCACAATGTCCCTGACTAGCTCCCAGGTTTTTACCTACTTCAGGCTCCATGGTCAGTGATCGTTTATGGGTTTTATCTGCTCAGTGGTATTTCAGAGCGTGTGCTGATCTCTGCCATGAGCATTCTGAGAAATTACAAGGATTGCACTTGACTGAGCTCCAAGCATTCGACTATGTCAGCCTTCGAAAACCTCAAGGCTGCTGACGCCCCTTTGTACAGAGCAGGACAAATACAATGGCAGAGAGTGAAGATAAGTGGCAATAAAAAGTAGAATGTGGCGCGCCTGTCCTTTGAAATATATTATGCAGTTTATAAATAAAGCTGTGTCATTTTAGAATATATGTAGAATTTGTTAGACTCTAGCCCTTAAGGAATATGACCTTGAGGAGAAGAAATACAGCCGTGAACAGCCTTAGCAACGTTCTGGAAATATATAGAGGCAGGACTTGTGCCTGGTATTTCAGCTATTGGTGGGTGAAACTCAATGGCTCCTTTTGATTTGGAGGAGCAACCCAAACGCCAGTGTGCTCCAAAGTGTCAGAGATCCTTGATTCTGGGTGACAGGGGATGGATCTCTTGGTAAACTGCCCTGTTCCGTTCAGTCCATCTGAAGCATCTGGCACCAGCCACCATCAGCAGACAGGATCATGATCATACACCAGGCTGTCATACAAATTGGTTTCTTTGAGATGCGCTGATAGCTACTCCATGTACCGAGTTTTGATCTCCCGGTTGGTCATCTCGCATCTGCAGTCGTTGCAAGAGCCATCCTATTACTGCAGCGCTCAGATGTGCGCTGGACATGTCCACACCAATAAAGCTGAGCCTCCCTCAACTGCTCTTCAACTGGAGCAACCTGTGTTCAGCTCCTTACAAGCACATTCTGTTTCCCAACACGCAGTGTCCAACCATTTGGCCATCTCATCATCTTAATTTGCAGAGTGGAATGCATACTGATTTCCTGCATAGTGGCTGATGAGCCTCTGTTCCATACGTTAGGGTGAAGAGCTTAGATACTACCTTTTAATTTTATTGGCATCTTTTTGCCATAGGGAACTGAGTAGCTCCAGCCTTTTGCACAACCCAGCCTTAGTATGATGCCAGGTATCACTCAGAAGGGCACCATCGTCATCAACCATTGATCCTAAAGATTGAAATCCTTTCACTGTGCTAAGCTCTCTGCCTGGGATGTCCTTTATGGGGAGCCCTCCTTCAGTTATCACAGCCTCAGTCTTAGCAGCATTCACGCTGAGTCCACCCTGCTCACAACTACCTTGCCACTGTTAAAAATTGCCTTCTAGGGTCTCAGTCTTCTGCACATATCAGTAAGTCACCAGCAAGCAGCGTGTTCCAAGGCATCTGCCTCCAAATATTCCCACTTAGCACATCCAAGACAACTGCCAACAAACAGCAGCTCAGTGCTGACCCTTGAGGCAGGCCAATGGTCAGTGGAAATTCTCATGTGTGTCCCGTTTAGTTTTGACTAAGGTAGTCACTCCATCGTACATAGCCTGGGTAAGATGGACTGCTCCGTCGTCAGCATCACTGACAGCACCCGCTCTCCCCGTCAACACTCCTTCCAACCACTTCCCCCGGCAGCATCTCCACCTCATCTGGGCTGGACCCCGGCCAGCTAGTACGCAGGCAAGCCCTGAGCTCGTGGAGACCTGGGTCTTGTTCCATGGCTTTGATTTCAGGGATGGGGGATATTGGCTAACCACCCTCCAGAATCACACACAGCCAGATGCTTGCAGTCATTTCGTCATAATAATGGCACCATGCTTTGTTTCGCTCTAGCACCACTGCTGTTTTCACTGAGCCAAATGAATTTAATGTCTTCTCGTCCTGTGAGGGGGGCAGCTTCAAAGCCCTGAGAGAAGCACAGAAGAGTGAAGGGCTAAATCTGCCAGGGCCCCACTCATTTGGGGGCCTCTGTTTTAGGTGCCCAACTTGAGACATCTGGGGCCTAATCGTCAGAGGGACTGAGTGCCTGTGTGCTCCGAGTGATTTCGGCTGGGATGGCGGGTGTTCAGTGTTCCAGACTGGCAGACGTGACACATCAGAGGCTGGCCCTGGAGAGCGGAGAGCTGTGCGTTTCTGGGCACTGAGTCAGTGGTAGAACTTCACATACAGCCCAGGAACCCTGGATCCCGAGCCCTGCTCTAACCACTACATCTTGCCACTTCTTAGCGAAAAGGTGGAAAGTCGGGGCTTGGAGAACCAACGCTCTTCAAGCAGGCCAGTGTCGCCATGTGCTCTGGGCACTGGCAAAGGAAGTGTAAACAGACCCCCTCTTCTACGTCCAACTGAGGCAGTGTAAATCAGATGCTTGTTCTGAAGCCTTTTAAATGTTTTGACATTCTCCAATCCATCAGGGCCTTTAATTGTAGTTTGAGTGAGTTGTTCTCTATGTAAATACCAGTTACTGTTGAAATTGTTTATCGCCAAACTGTCTGTTTATGCAAATCGCGTTCCAAGATTGCCGAGTTTTCATTGCAGGATAAAAATGTCTCTTTTATTTAATGCCAGAAACGTTTCCTTTTGCTGCTCTTGCTTTTAAATACAGTGACTCTTCTGCGCAGTCAGAGGGGGAGAGAGCTCGGCTTCCATCAGAGGCCTAATTAGGGGAGCTGCTGAGTGGCTGTGGAAGGATGGCAGCCAATGCTCAGAATGTCACGTCCAGCAAGGTCTCGTGTGGCTTCCCTTCCCAGAGTAGCCACGTGCTCACAGCATTCCCAGCGATGCTCTCCTGGCAGCATTCACAGCAGAGACCAATGCTTCAGGGCCCCTGCATGGACCTTGCCTCTCCATGCTCCTGGGAGTCTTGGCTCTTCCCCACAGGCCCATGGTCTTCACTGTTTTTCACTGTTGCCCACACTGCTGGGGGGGTGGACACACCCAGGAGCAGGCTGCTGGTGGGGGGAGATGCACTGCTGGGAGGGGCGGCCCTGGCTGAGGGGAGGCATGCATGGATAGGAGGGGTGTGCTGCTGGGGAAAACACATGGCCGGGGGAAAACAGACACGGGGGGGGGGTGATTTGCTGGGGGAAACAGACATGGCCGGGGGATGCCCTGCTTGCTGGGGAGGCAGACACAGCTGAAGGGGAACAGATGGCGGGGGGGCACGCTGCTGGGGGGGAACAGAACACGGCTGGGGGGGGTGCTGCTTGCAGATCATGGCCAAGAAGCAGACAGCAGGGGTGTGGTGCTGCTGGGGGCTGGGGACTAACCCAGTCTTGTGTTGACCGAAGCTTGGACTTGCTCCTGCCACTGGCAGGCCTGGCCCCCATCTCCTTGCCGGTCTGGCCCATGGTCCCTGGCCCCAAGCAGCGCAGGGTCACTCACCGCCTCGCAGGGCCCCGGGCGAGAGCCCCTCCTTGCCCAGCAGAGCTCCATCCCTGTTTCCAGGTGTGGGGCGTAGTCAATTAATCAGGGAGATGCAACTAGGGTTGGTGGGAGCCACCACTGGCTCTTGGGCCGTGCAATGAAGAACACTGCCATGGGATTTAGCAGGGATTGCAGCTCTGCATTCAGCTTGCTTTCCGTCTAGCATGCCTTTGGATACTCTACAGTCCAGGCTCTCTCTTCTGTGCCCATAACCGTGCAGTTGTGGTTCAGTCAGAAGCCCTCACTCACCCAGGCTATTGGATGTGCTCAGAACATGACACCTGTGACATGCTTTTCTGTACCGAAGTCTTCTTTAGATGGTTCAACTTTTAATTCATGGTGTTCAGTGCGGAGCAGAAAGGCATTAGAAGTGGCTCTGGCTGTGTGAAAAATGAAGAGAAATCAACACGCAGCTCCTGATTGTGCGGAGCCTGAGCAGTAATGAAGAGCATCACCCAAAAATAAATCGCTCCAGCCACAGAGGCAGCGTGAGAAGGGCTGTTACAATGGACTCTGCCTGGGGTTTTTAATCATTTTGGAACGCATGCAAATTGATGGCTTGCCCATGATGAGAATCAATAGTGCTGAAGCATTTGCAAGCCATGATGCTATGAGGAGCCAGCACTCATCGCACATGGGAGCGTCTCTGTAGGGACAGCACACAGCATCGTTCCACTGAACCTACGGGCACAAGGCCCGGCGTCCCAAGGCCATATAAGTTTCCACCTGGACTCTGAGTCAAATCACCTCTTTATTCCTTGCCGTTGTACCTGCCCAATGGCAGAGTTTCTTGGACAATACCAGTGAATAATGGCAGTTGTATGGGCTGAACTTGGGTTCCCACGATTTCTTCATTATATTTGTTGTTCATAAATATATATTCGCTCCTACTTATCACAGGACACCAATTACCACCTTACATTCTAACCACGAGGAATATTTCAGTCCAGCTTTATTTCTAAGTGATTTCTAAAAATGTTGCTGAGGCTTTTAGCCAGTTATACTCTGCTAAATATTTAAGACTGTGTCTCCTGCTGCGTGCTGAATTACAGCAAAGGGCTATTTAATGTTCCTGTTTCAGCAGCATAAATCTCTGAGGAATTGGATAGAAAAATATATAGTCACACACAGGCACTGCGTTGTAAGCGCCCCCTCCCCGTTCACACACGTCTTACAGAACTCAGCACTGGCTGAATAGTCCTTAACTCATAGTCACTGTGAGGCTGTGTGGCGAGTTTGGTGAACACGGCCCTTTGGACAGGAATGGAAACGTCATGTTGGCTCTAAAAAAATCCTGGCACTGCAGGGGGACCTGTGCAATGGGACCTTCACTGGGGCCAGGATTCCTCCCTTCCCTTGTCTCTCACCCAGGAAGGGTCTGACTTCTGTGTGAAGGACTGCGGAAGTGGATTTGGCCCCAGCGAGCCCTTTAGGGGCCTGATAACATGGGGGGAAGCTACTGCTCACGTCACTAACCTGCTTTCTGGCCATTTCAAGCTCAAAGTCCCAAGACTGATCCTATAAAGCCTCCAGCAAGCTTTTCAGAGGTGTCTCCTCGTACCCCCACCCCCCAAATTCATTGTCAGTGACACATGTGTAGCCCCTGGGCTCCTTTGTGCACAGAGAATCTCACCCTCTCTTCAAAACATCACCAGCCCAACCCTCTGCCCCCAAACAGCGCCTCCAGGGTGGAAAAACTTTTCTACTGCTTGATGTGTCTGAAGGCTCCTCCCTGAGCAGGTTCCTCACCTGCGGAAGGGGCTGACAGGCCATGCAGTGACAGGGAAGGCAGCCGGGGTGTTGCAGTTGGAGGCTAACATGCAGTGGTGCTGCTGGTGGCATTAATACGCTGTGAGTGCCTGGAGGCCTGTTACACACCAATTAAGCTGTGAATTTGATTGTTCGCCGGTGAGACTGGTTACGACATGAGAAGCTTTCGACAGTTAAATACAGCTAATGTTAAGCCTTCCCACATGGGCTCTGACCAGCTCCTCCATTACAGTGTGATTCAGAAATGAATCCATCTGGAAGGGGTTGGCACAAATTTCTAAACAATAAAGTAGCGACTTTTTCTGACCCCAGAATCCAGGATGGCTTTGGAGGAGGCCACCTGGTTGCTGGCCACCTTGGTCAGTTGCCGAAGCTCAGTGAGGATGAGCCTTCGCTCTCCCTGAGCTCTGGCTGGGTGTGGGGGCAGTGGGGGACAGGGGCTCGCTGGTTACGCGATAACCCTTCGCCCAGGGAGCCAGAGTTCACAGCCTGGCACTGGTCACAAGTAAACGGACCCTGGTAGTGTCTCCATCGGTGCCCATTGCAATGGCCCAGCATAGCAGGCAGCTTCTGGATGGGGGGACGGGGGTAGGTCTCCGCTAGGAGGGGCTTAACGCAGACTGCTGCAAGCCTGGAGGGGAGAAAGGGGCCTTGGCCCCATGGCTGGGGGAACGGGGTCGCTACTGGTGAGCATTGTGCTGCAGTTGCAGAGCCCAGGACTGGCACGGCAGTGGGTGTGCATGGTACTCCATGGGGGTACCCAGGGCTGTGAGGCACCTCACCACCACCTGCCCTTAGTGGGACCAAGTCTTGTCTGTGCCTGCTGTGGAGCAGCTCCCTGAAACCACCAGCCTCTGGCAACACAAGCCTGGCCTGCCAGCCCCTCTCTGTACAGGTTAGCAATAGGCAGTGCCTGCCCTGTCCAGCCTCTTTCCCTGAAGACGCTCAGAGAATTCCCAAGCCTGCTGTTCCCAAAGGGGCAGCACTCGCCAGCTTGTAGGATTCAGCTCAGGACCAGACAGGGCACATCACCGCAGCACGGAGATAGATTTATAGACTAAGGTCTCAGCAAGGGCCAGAGAGACCAGGGACAGCGCGTGGGACAAACGGCTACATATAAAACACAATCATAACAGGCTTTTGTGATGCTGGCAGCCCAGGGGCCAGCACCTGCCAAGATCCCCTTGTCACAGCTGGACACTGACAAAGCCCTGGAATCTGCCTGGCACACCTGTGTGTGGATATTGTTAATAGGCGTTAGCGTTAGACGAATGTGTTTAGATTTTATTGAATGCTTGTGAGTGACTGCCTGCTTTCATCTCACTTCCAGCAACGGTAAGGGAATATTTTAACATTTGTATTGTGAGCCCCGTGACTGTGTAAATCACCAGACCAGAGAGAGCCAGTAACTAATGTAAATTGCTGGTCTCCAGATGATGGTGTCACCTCCTGCCTGACGAGGGAGGGCCAGCCACACCAGCCAGACTCTTGTGGAACATGAAGCGGATGAAGGACGTTGTTGCTCTGCTCTGCCCTCCCCTCTGCTCCCCGTGAAGAGGAGTCTTGCAAGTAGATGCTTCCTGTCAGCTCAGTTCGCAGCTCAGAGCACAAGGGGGGAAGGGAATACAAACCCCTGACAAGAAGGAAGTGTATCTCTGTGCTGGCTGGACTCTGCAGGCCAAGGTTTTCTAGGCATAAGGAAGGGCTCCCCAGCTGCTTAGCTTGGGTTAGTCCTGAAGGACATGTAGAGCTCGCTAATTATAGAAACTCCCTTTGCAGTAAGACGTGAGAGGTTAAGGCCTGCAACCTAGCAGCACAGGCAAAGGGTTAAGGCCTAAGTGGAAAAAGCCAAGTTAACAGAAACCAGCTGTGAACTTAGGACCTTACTGAAACTGGCACGGAGAAAACGCTCATACTGCAACATGCACGTTTCCAAAATCTGACTAATATCAAACCATTACTAGAAATACCCAGCACGTGCAGAAGGCACCAAGACATCCTGACACCAAAGAGATAACTGACTCCCTGAAATGACATTTTGCTGAATAGAAATGTCTAATAAGGTGATAAATGGAGTTGTTTTGCCCAAATACAGTAAAGGGTGGGATTAGCCTACATCAAGAGGGTGGCAACAACCCACATCGAAGGGGCAGAACAAAATGGTCTGTAACAGTATAAAAGAAGGTGTCAAAGGGAATGACTTTGTACGGCCTAGGGGATAATGGAAAGTCCCGCCTTTGGGCCATGTCCATTGTAACGCTGCACCCAGATAGGACGTAGACCCATACATACTCTGTAAGTCGCTTCTCATTGTGCTGCACACAATAACACCTGGCCTGGGTGCCTTCGTTGCTCAGCTAATCTGTGGTCGTGTCAATTCATTCGATTGTGAGCATTGTCTCTGCTATCTGCAGAGCTCAGAGAGCGCGGGGGGACACACACAGCCTGCACTGACGAGCACCAACGACCCCGACAACATCCATTAACTTAAGACTGTAACTCATTTGTATATGTACATTTACTGCTTTTAGCTGGCAAATAACTCTCCTGTCCTTTAAATAAATCTATTCTAGGATTGGCTACAAGTTGTCTTTGGTGTGCAATCTGAGGTGCCATTGATGTGAGGTGAGTGACTGGCCCTTTGGGCCTGGAGTAACCTGCATTTTGCTGTGAGTCTTGGTGTAAGTGACGAGCTATCACACAGGTGGGCTCACTGGTGGTGCAACAGATCAGAGCACCTACGGGGACTGCCTGACTCCATGGTTAGGGTGTTATAGTGCCTGAGGAGTTCACACTTGAAATCTAAGTACAGAACTCAGCCAGTTTGGCCTCGATGCCCTGGGCTGTAAGAGGCTGCCCTGAGGTTGGCGCTCATGCTCTTGAGTCACTGCAGGACAGCTTGACAGCTTGCTGGAGACTAGCCTTGACCACCAAGTTAGCTCCTGTCCAGAGAAGCTGATCTCACCCACTGTTCTCTCTGGCATTTGCAGCCAAGCCTGGTTTTGACCCCCTCTTTCATGACACAAACTCGCTGTCCATTTACTTGATGAAGGATGCCAGGGTGTCTTTTTTGTCCCCCAGATCTACTCCAGCAACTCTTTGATTGGGCCTGCCCACCCCCACTGCTTGCTTTGCCTGTTATTTTTCTCTCTGCTGTTTTTACAGTCTTTCGTTACCATTTGGTCAGACTGGTGACAAAGAGACCCACGGCGAGCGATGCGATGTTTGGCTCCCATGGGAACAGCCACTTTGATAAACTTTTCTCGTCTGACAGAAAAACCTGTTTCTGACCTTTGCTGCTGACCCAGCTCCAGACACAGACTTTAAGAACATAATTTTCAGTGTGGATCCGTAACTCCTTACACAACAGCCGCACCTGCCTTTCATGAGGATACTGATGACCGGTGTGACACCAGCTTTTATTTGAGACCCCACATGACACTCTTTGGGGAAGTAGAATGCACACACCAGACCCAGGAGAGCTCTCTCGCCCTCTGCACCCTCTCTACCCCTGCCAGTTTGAACTCAGAGGTCTTGGGCCACAGTGCCTCAGACAGCGTTGCGTGTGTGACATTCACTCACTGCCAGTTGGGTCCACACGGCACGGCTCTGATCGAGGCTTTAATTTCATGCTCCCCTGATGTCATGCGTGCCTTTTATGACAAGGCCCTGAGATAACTTCAGCAGGTAATTTCCCCCTTCTGCAGGCTTGTAGCATGCTTGTAAAGCCACGCATAATTTAAAAACGATGTTAAGGGAGCCGTAGAGTGGCCAATGTCATCGCTGCTTCAAAGCAACCAAAGAAACGGAAGTGCCACCTGCCACCAACTCCAACCAGAGCCCTTCTCCCAAGGACCCTTCACCAAAACCTAGTCCCTGCCCCCTCTGGACTTTCTAGAGCCCTTGGGTCAGTATCTTCCCTGGGGTGACCCCTCTCAGGGCACTTAGGAGAAAAAATGTCTGAGCTGCTCCCATTGAGCAGCAGTGTAAGGAGCTCTGAGCAAAGGCGGCAAGGTTGATGGGGCAGAACTGGCAATGACCCTGGAGAACCCCATCAGAGTGGGTGGGGGAAAGCTCCCCGAGGCTCAGACAAGACCTGGATCCCTCCATATTCACCACATGACCCTCATCCAGGGCAGATTCCAGGGGGGCCTTACAGCACTTTGTGTGAATGGCAGTTTGGGTTGAATCAGCCAACACTTTTTCTACAAAGGCCTTGGCAATTGCTGTCTGTTAAAATGCATGTTCGTTAGTCGGAGTGTGTTCTTTGCTGTTAAACATGTCCCTGGCTCTTTCCTATTTGGCCACCTGCACAGAGGTGTCTCGACCTGAACGGTCAGGCCAGAGTCAGTGCAGAGAAGCCGAATTTCAGTGCCATTTATTGCTGCATTTCACTGTTATTATTATTAATGCTAATTTTTTTTGGCTCTGCTCACCTAAAATTATGCCAGGAACCATCCAACCACATCAGAAATTTAGTCTCTGTCCCCAGCGTTTACAGTCCAAAGGGCAGGGGGTGACATAAGGCTGTGGTGAGCCCATCTGAAGAGTTCCTGTAAATAAAGGTATATAAAACACATGCACAGGCGTACGCTGTGTCTGCGTTTATTTGTATCTAGATTAGGAACATTTTCAGTGTGCAGCTTTCAGTTTGTTATTTAAAAGTAAGAAAAAGACACTGCTTTGGTGCGAGGCTTAGCTTGGCAAAAGGGTGTGAGAGGAGGTGCCCAGCAGACCGGGCAGCGTGTGATCCATCCCCTCCTGTCTCACCTGAGGACTGGCCCAGCTGACCATGGTGCCAGCAGTGTTCACCTCTCCCTGAGAGAAACGGGGCGATTCAACCCCTCTCAGCGCCATTGTGCCAGGCTCCCAGCTCCATGCATGGTCTTTGCTGCCTGATGGGCTTTGATTTTATGTGGCTGTGGCAGTTCAGGTAAAACCAATGCTTGAGTCCTAAAAAAAGAAGTGCCAGAACACAGGGTAGTGAGGAAGAGCTGGGGGGGGGAGAGAAATAGGGGCTGGGCAGGGGAAACTGGGGAGAGCCCGGGGAGCTGAGGGTGACTCTCACACAGCCCAGCCCCTCTTCGGCGGGGTTCCTTGTGACACGTATGGCATGGGGTGGCAGGATCTTTGGAGACACTGTATTCAGTCGACGAATTATTTGGGTTTGACTCCATGAGGAGGGCTGCCACAGCTCCTCCAGGAACTGAAACTAGTTGGGGGGGGACGACGATTGAGGTGAGTCACTCAGACCCAGCAATTCCCTGGGGTCATTTGCACAGACTGGGTCAGGTTGGATTTTCCAGGGACGAGGAACCAAAGAATGGGCCTTTGGTATAAAGAATGAGCTGGAACAGACTCAGGGCTTCTTCCTGCTCAAGCAAATGGGCAGGCCATTTGGCCAAGGGGAGCCCAGCCCTTGCAGAAGGGAATGGAAAATCTGCCTTATGAAAGGAGACTGAAAGAGCTTGGCTTGTTTAGCCTGGCCAAAAGAAGGCTCCGGGGGGATATGCTTGCTCTATATAAATATATCAGGGGGATTAACGTTAGGGAGGGAGAGGAATTATTTAAGTTTAGTACTAATATAGGCACGAGGACGAATGGGTACAAATTGGATATTAGGAAATTTAGACTAGAAATTAGACGAAGGTTTCTAACCATTAGGGGAGTGAAGTTCTGGAATAGCCTTCCGAGGGAAGTAGTGGGGGCAAATGACTTATCTGGCTTTAAGACTAAGCTTGATAAGTATATGGAGGGGATGTTATGATGGGATAGTTTAATTTGAGCAATTGATTTTGGATTATCGGCAGATAAGTCTGCTCAATGGTCTGTGGGAATGCTGGATGGGATGGGAACTGAGTTACTGCAGAGAAATCTTTTTTGGGTGCTGGCTGGTGAGTCTTGCCCACATGCTCAGGGTTTAGCTGATCGCCATATTTGGGGTCGGGAAGGAATTTTCCTCCGGGGCGGATTGGCAGGGGCCACGGAGGTTTTTCGCCTTCCTCTGCAGCATGGGTCGCTTGCTGGTGGATTCCCTGCAGCTTGAGGTCTTCAAATCTCACTTTTGAGGATTTCAATAACTCAGTCATGGGTTCGGGGTTGTTATAAATGTGTATGGGTAGGGTTTTGTGGCCTGCCTTGTGCGGGAGGTCAGACTAGATGATCATATTGGTCCCTTCTGACCTATGAGTCTATGAGTCTATGAGGGTCGCCTAAGGTGGCTGGGTGACTCCAGGGAGCTTTTAGCGTGTGTATAGGACCATCTAGAGCTGTTTTCTGAAATGCTCTGGCCCTAAGAATAAATGCCATTTGCTTCGCGAAGGCTGGTTGGTAACTGGTGACGCTGTTATAGCCCCTGGAGACAAGTTAACCACAGGTGCTGGATGCCAGCTAGAACTGCTGGGGAAATCACAGCAAGGAGCAGAGGAACCACTAGCTTAACCCTCTGGTCTGGAGGGAAAGACAAGAGGTCTCTGCCTGAGAGAGGTGATGGCTCAGAGCCTGAAACCTTAAGTGGGTGCGCCCAAAGAAGACCAGGAAAGGAAGGCAAGGTGCACTTAACTCTGAAACTGTGACACCCGCTGTCCAAGGACCCCCTCTGTAGCTCTCAACATCACCCAGCTCCTATCTGGGCTCCCACCAGGTCCAGCCTGGTCCTGGCTGCAGGGTCCCCAGCGCCCTCTGTGCTGACCTGCTCTTGAGCGCTCCTTGCCCAGCCCAAGACCAACACCTGCTCGAGGATGCTGTGTAGCTGGGGAGGGAAAAGAGCTGCCTGTCTCAGGACCAGCAGAAATCCCGGCTGGATGGTGTTGCAGCTCCCGAGGCGCTGTTCTGGAGGTCACAGCATTACCTGACTGCTGGAAAAAACCCTCTGTAATCTGTGCCTGATTTGGCTGTTACGGTGCTTGGGGCCACGTCTGCACTGTGCCCTCTGTTCAGTAATAGCTGCTATTCAGATCTGTAGCTGCAGCACTGATACCCCACAGCTGGCAGGAGCTGGCAAAAGCAGGCAGAGCACCCATCCATCCGTCTTGCCTGCTGGCACAGAGGATGGATGTTTGATGGTCTTTCTGTGCGGCGTGCTCCCCGCAGCCCGATGCACACACAGCCTGTGCGAAGCAGAGCGCCTTGAGTGAGACGTTCTTATCACTCCACATTAATCTGCTGAAAAGCTCAGCACAGGACAGATTAAAATTAAATGGTGACAGACACTGGAAAAGCTTTAAAGTCCATCAGTTTATGCTTGTAGGTGATTTCCGAAAGCTCTTACTTGCGTCTGCAAAACAATCAGCGATTACCCTTCACCCCCCCCACACCCACTTTGGCAGTGAGTGGAAGGAGCTATCGCCCAGCCTTGCAGGAGATAATGATGTATTTGCATACTTATTCTGTGCTGTGCTTGACTCGCCGGCTCCCTTCGGCTGTCGGGAGCTCATCTCTTTTCCCTGAAGAAAGCCGTTTTGGGAGAGGCATTCATCTAGAGAAGCACCTCACTGGCCCCAGTATGCCAAGCCTCCTGTGTTAGCCGCATGCATCCTGGGTGCAGAGATGCAGCAGGGGCACCACTCCCCCCCCAGTATAGCTGGAGGAGGAGGGCTCTGTCTGGTTTGGGGCAGTGGCCTACATACTGGGGTGCCACTAAAATACTGATTGTCTTAAAGAAGAATTGTTCTCTGACATCCCCTTTCATTGCTATACTAGCTCTTGTATGGCCAGCCTTGGCTAAACTGTGCTGGGGGGCACCAAACCTGTGTGGAGCGGAGGGGGCTGAACGAGGCTGTCAGGGGACTCTGGAGAGCTCTGGCTGCCTGGCCCAGCCGCTGGAGGGCGACCCTGCTTGTGCGCTTCCTCACAAGATTTCCCGCCAGTCTGCCCGCTAAGGCTCGCCCTGCCCTCTCCGTCCCCTGCTCCTTAACACACTGTGGCCTGAGCAGCCTTTCGCCTCCGGGTCTGAGATGCTTCGCCCCCAGGTTCACTGTCCTGCCTCCCGCCCGCTCCGTTCCCAGGTGCTCCAGAGCCCACAGACAGCCACTGCGCTGCCGCCCGGCTCAAGTCCGCTCACTCTGTGGCAAGGTGCTGTTGTCTCCAGCGGGCTTTGACTCAGGCCTTTCAGAGCAGAGCAGACAGCCTTGTACGGAGATTCCCGGCCGTGTCCTAAGATGGAAAACAGGTCAAAAAGCCATCGGCAGCAAAGTAATTGGCTCAGTTATTTGGGTGGCCAGGGAGGAGCAGATCACTTCTGCAAACAGCCAGAATCATCTTTCAATGCGAAATTCTGTACTAGGTCCTTGTTGCATAATGTCTCCATCAGCTGTCAGCCTGCCTGTGTGGACAGGCACGGTTCTGCCAGGGAGACAGTTGCCTAGGGCGGTGAAACTGCCGGTAATAGTGTGAGTAACTGCAGGCTGCTAGGGGCAGATATTTTCTGCTCTGCCTGGAGCTGTGTAACCCCTGGGGCCTGCCTGGGGTGTGACCCATGGAATAAACTTAATTGGTGAAGAATTCTTATGTCACTTAAAATGTCATAATTCCTGACAGGCCACGGGCCGAGCCAGCTGAGAAGGGCTGGTTGGGGCTGTAGAAGAAAAATCTGGTGCTGGGCAAATCTTAGGGAATTGGACAGTTTAGTTCTGGGAAGCAACCAAAACTTCTGAGGTTCCCTCTCTGCCTTCCTTCTGTTGCCCCATGTGCAGCCAAGGGCTGGGCTCGAGGAGCAAGGCTCGGCCTCCAAAACAAGACCACAACACTTCAACGGACTGCGGTTTCCCAGAGCTGACAGGCCAAGGAAGCCCAGCTGCGCTGTGAGGGAGTTGTTTCACAGGCAGCCAGTCGCCCTATGAGCTGCAGTCACACAGATCCAGGAAGATGCATCCTGTGATTTATTCAATTCTTTCCCTCCATTTCTTTTAATTAAGTTCACTCTCTGCTGCCATGCCTGGGGAACATGAGCAAAAATTAAAAACACTGCACGCAAGCTTGCTTTGTGCTTGAGTTTGTCCAACTTCTTACAGCTCGTACATGAGAGAGTGACAGGGAAGCCCACGCAGTTGTGCCGGCAATTCCTCGGCTCCGTCAGTCCCCAAATAACAAACACAGAATTAAAACCCTGTTATGAGAATCACAGAAGTCATTATAGCTCTGCTGCTGACAGTGACTTTGATCACATCTCTTATGCAATTTCACAGCTTTCGGAGGGAGTTTAGCACGCACGCGCTGATCACGTTAGCTGTGCTTTGAGCTTTCCCCCCACGGAAACAAAGCATAAAGAATGGCCCAAAAACCAGTCTCATCTTCTGCTCTAAGGTTGTGTCATGCTTTTTAAAATGAGCTGCACACAGCCGCTGTGGCTGCATGCCCAGCGCCCATGGAGACCTGTTCCCTGGCTCAGACGGCTCGCTGCTGCACTGCCTCAGCCAACACGCCGCCTCTCCTGGGAAGGTCAGAGAGAGAAACTTCCCAGCCAGCAGCTTGATTCTACGTAACCCACTGCAGCGAGTGCGACCCAGCCACATGATAACCCTATGAGTGTGGACATGGGCTTTGGCTGGGCATGTCCTCAGACGTAGCCCAGGGGACCTACACCCGCTAAAGACAGGCGATGGCTGTGCTCTGCTGCTGTAGCGCTGTAGCGTAGAAACTTGCTGCAACGACAAGGGGTTTTCCCATCGCTACAGTAAATCCACCCCCTGGAGAGGCTGAGGGGAGAATTCTGCTCTGGAGTTTGAGGTGTCTACGCCTGGGCCTGGGCCGGCTTAACTACTTCTCTCTGGGCATGAAGTGTTTACACCACTGTGTGCCAAGCCTGGGCTGAGGTGAATTTTAGCTGCAGACCAGGCCCTGACTAACAGAGGCTGCTGGGCCTGACTCAGCTCCCACCATGATGGCAATCCGGAGGAGCGCCCCGGGGCACAGTGAAGTGACAGTGGTGTAGCCATGGGTGAGCGGAGGATTGGGACCTCTGTGTGGGGAGGAGCCTACACCAGAGAGTGCCCTGGTTTCACTGTGCCAGACGGAGGGATGCCTCGGCTCGGAGCAGGTCCCTGGTCCTGCCACCCTGATGCTCTCTGCTGAGAGGATGTTTGGGGCTTAAGGCTGCTGGGCTGTGACCTGGGGGGATCTTGGCCAGCCCTGAGGGAGGAGCCCATTGGGTGGGGGCCCTGTCAGTGATTACTCTGGCATAGGCCAGGTAGAGAGGAGAGGACAACAAGGTGCAGTGCATCTCCGTGCTGCAGCCCGTTTGGCTGTAAATGTCACATTGGCACCATCCGTATTTGTCTCCTAATAAATATTACAATAGATACTAAAATGTCAGCCACAGGGCAGACATGTTCCCAACCCTGCAGCTCCACTTATTTCTAATTCAGACCGTAGCTGTTTGAGAAAGGAGAGAATGCACTGGGATAGAAACAGGCTAAATCGCTGTTTAAATGTCACTGGCATGCAGGACAAGCCCCAGCAAATAATCTTTTTAACACTAGAGTCAGAAATTGCCTGAAACAGTCTGAGTTATTTTGGCTGATTTTCAACATTTTGGACTCATTTTTCATACCAGATAGGATGATAAAAAGATAAAATACTTTTGCAATCCTAATTTTAATTAAGATGGTCATCAAATTGGATCGGAAAAAGAAATTAGGAAACCTCAGCAAAAAATTCCAAAGGGATATAAAACAGGACAATTTACTGTTTGCCGATCTGTGCTCTCTTCTAATCACAGCCCGTCATGGTGACTTAGTTTTGATAGATGTCTGGAAATACCTGAAGCAATCTCTTTACAAAGTTTAATGACCTTGAGTCATTTAGCTTTTGAAATATTTCAACTCCCAAGGAATAAAAACGGCAAGATTGTTACAATTATACTCCAGAAGGTCATATTCACCCAACTTTGGCTAAAGGTCTGAATTTCCTTAAAGCTACCACCATACAAGGCGAGATGAGCCCCGCTAGTTTAACTTGATCCATATTTTGCCCACAAGGATCTTCTGTAAAAGATCACAACGGACATTAATTTCCACTACACAGGACGGTTGGCTCTCAGACCATGAGTTTGCCATTACCTTAAAGAAACGCTTCACAATCCATTCCCTGATTTAAAAGTTGGTGGTTGTTTTAGTGATGCAATAATCTTATTGGAGCCTCAGGAAGGGTAAAAATATAAAGCGAAAAAGGGCAGAGGCAGTTCCAGATTCCAGTTCTGCCGGCTTGGAATGATCAGCTTTGCTCAGTGGAAACTTTTTAAAGGTTTCCAGAAATCTGGACCTGTCGGCTGTTGCCACCTATTTCAAGCTATCTCGCCTGAGGTGTCCAGCTCTGCATTTTCAAGGCAACAGACCTTTCACCTCAGCGCACAGATGCTCTGAGCCACTTGTGCATCTCGCAGCAATAGGTTTGTGCATGCTAAAAGCCTGGCTTCAGTCCGACAGGCCAACAGGATGTCCTGTAAAATTCTCCTTGAATTAAAGTGACTTGGAAGATGCTTCTCTCCATCCCCTTTTCTTTGCAGTGTATTTTCTTTGCTGTCATTCAACGTTCACCTGCTTGGTAACACTAGGCAAATCTAGACATAACAAGCAGCGCACTGTGCTAGTCTCTGCAGGGAAACTGCCTTAGGTACTGAGCTGCCATCCCAATAGATAGAATCTGTATATATGTGGCCTAGGGAAAGGGTGTGAATTTCATATTCAATTGACATTTTTGTAGCCTCTCTTTGGCTGGTTGAAGTTTTTGCATATATCTTTACTCAGAGAAACTATAGGTAAATCAAGGACACTGCAAAAATCCTAGGTAAACCATCAATCCTTCAGATCTTGTTAGTCACCATATCTGCCCACAAAGCAGCACTAATCCAGGCTGCAGATCAATCTAAGCATTTTCCTGGAGGGAACGTTCTTTCCCCAGACCTCCTCTGTAGGCGTAATGCCGGCTGACAGCGAACGTTCACTAAGTGCTAAAGAACTGGGAGCCAGGGCATCCACAAACCATTCCCCAAATGTCCAGCCATTGAGGAAAATCCCTTTGCACTCCATAGACAAAGAGAAGAGCTGATCGTGATCAAGTTGGAGGCTTTCCTTCTACATAGGATAGTTAGCGAGTTTCCAAGACAATCACATGCAGTGAAGCAGAGTCCAGAACAGGGTGGGAAGAACACTTGCTGGAGGCTGTAGAGATGGAAGCCTGCAGAAAAATACTGCTTGAGCACTGGAGACTGCAGGAAGGTACCTGTGGGAACCTGCTGAGAGGCAGTTTTTGCTCCTGATTTTGCACGACAGAGTCAAACATTGCAGACCTGCACGTCTATACCACGATGAAGAGTAGACTGGCAAGGGTGCAGTGCTAAAGTCATCCTAAAGGGACATAGGAAAAGCTAGGCAAGCTCCGGGCAGATCTGCCAGGCCTCAACAGATTCTCAGTGGAGTCTCCTGGTGGATATTGTTCCAGACTCTCTGGCAATCCAGGCATGCTGCAGAGAGGATGGAGATAGACGATGGTTTCTTTTCCTAGTGCTGTCACTCAGTTACAGCAACAAAGTGTCAGCTTGGTGACTGCTCCTGAGTTCCTACCCGATGTTTCTAGCTCAAAAAGCACCCGTGGCTTGGCCTAAATGGCACACGCTAGCCTAGAAACGCCCAGCGCTGACTCAGGCTCTGGGGTGATGGTGTGACTGAGGAACAGCAGCACAGCTGTGTCTAGAGGTGTGTGGGAGGAGGGGGAAGCGTATGAAAAGTGTTGGGAAGCTGCTGGCAGGTTCAGGAACAGACTCGTGAGGGAGTAAGAAGTGATTTGCCAGGATCCTGCAGCCAGGATTGAGGGGCATTAGCAGATGGGGATAGGGGCCCAGAGCTGACAGCAGGAAGTGATGCACATGAGGACTCGTGTAGTGGCAAGTTGGCAGGAAGGGGCCGAGGGGTGCATGTGTCAAGCGTGGGCGGGTGGGGGGGAGGGAGGGAGAGGAGTGGCACCAGTGGCTGTGAGAGGGGCCTGAGGGCCAAGAATGAAATGCGTGGGCAGAGTGCCAGGTTGGTTCAAAGCACTGGAATAGCAGAGGCCTTTCAGAACTGCATGGCGAATCCTGCATGTTGTCCCAGGAGGGTGCCTGGCTCCAGTGAATCCTGTGCCAAATGGAGCTATGAAAATGAATCATTTCCTTCTCACTCAGAGAAAGCCTCTTCTCTATTCTTTCTCGTTATGTAAAAATCTGCTTTGACATAAATATCTGTTGATTCTGAGGTGATTTTGTTCAAACAAGCCCTGAGTGACAGACAGAACCTTCATTACACACTTTATTGAGCTCCTTCATCTGCTTCCGCCGCAATATCCATCATGATTACTGCAGGGTTTATCTTATCTACACTCAGACCTACAATTTGTGAGTCCGGCAACTGAAATAAAACACTAAAATCAATCTATTGATTCTCATTCTCATTATTAGGACAATAATTAAATTTGGAGGAAATTATATAATTCAGATTGAATTTGACAACATAATCTAAATAAAGTTCCATCCACAGTGAGGCAACGGCAGGAAAACTAACCTTCCTGACAGACATGAAATCCCATCGTTCCGATAATGTCATTATCAGCACATTCTGTGTGCCACATTGCCTAGCCTTTAAGACATATTTACAGCAATATTAAACGGTAAATGAGGGGCTCTATCCACCTTCTCAGCATGAGGCATTACAGCCATTGCACCCCACATCGCAGGGAAATCTATGCGACCTAGGTTAGTTTATTCTTTTCCTGCCAGACAGAGAACACGATTCGGCTGTTTAGAGCAATTGTTATCAGCCTTTACTATCCTCAGTGACTGAGGGTGGAGCACTTCCCATCCTTCGTCTGTGTTCGCTTTGCAAGAGGCCTCTGACTTAGCCACAGCTATGTACTGGCCTGATGCTGGAAGAGTCAGAGGCCAGCGGTTTGTGGCAGGAACTGCAGTGGAGACAGAGGAAAAGGCCTCCTTCATCTTGTCACTTAGGCAGCAAGGCACACACCAGAGCCTTGCAGGGAAGGCTTCTTTGGTACAAAATAAGTAATTAAAATGCAAACAAATACGTTTGTCAACCTATTTAGCCCTTGAGCCACCAGCACAGCCAGGATGTCACCAGCCCTGGCTTGGCCTTTTGCTCACACCCTGTGACACTGGGCAACTCCACAGCCAGCTCTGGACTGTCTCCAATGTGTGGCTGTGACGATGTTCTGGTTTTATATCTAGCTAGAGCTGTGGATATTGTGTTGCTGGCAAAGGGTAATAAGAGGTTAAAGCAGTTTGACCTATTGCAGGATCCCAATGGCTGCAGCGAGAGCTCCAAGGCCTGGTGATCCCATCTAACGGGGTGACCCATGGCCTGTCACCTGGAAAGGGAGTCCCTGGAGACAGATCACAGCGCCAGCTCAAACTGGAGCTGTAACAGGCTCCAAGCAAAGCAGGAAGTTGACGAAGAAGGATTTTATAGTTAAGTTGGCTGTGCTCACATACCACCCCCACTTGGCCTGGGAGCACATCACAGAGTGAGGGCACTTTCTGGACCCGGAAGGAAACTCCCACCCAAGAGACACGCCAGGCAGGCTGTTACCCCAGCCCTTATGTACCGTGGAGTAAGGAGTTCGTTCTGCCACACAGACAAAGTCTTATTTGTGTTTGCCACTAACTCTCCGATAATTGTCACCGTGCTGTCATTGTGCAGCTGCTAATAACTAAGCAAGAGGAGACGCATTGGTCAATTAGCAACTCTGTGATCTGACAGACCCAGCAAAGGGCAGATCAAGCTGCCAGCCCCACTGGCTAATGTCATTAAGTTTCAAATCTTGTCAAGCCTCCATTGAAGTCGCTGGCATTGACCATTGGAGCAGGACGAACCACAGCTCAGTCTCCACCGCTCCTTGTTTTCAGTACATGGCATGTGGCTTGTCTTCAGAAACCTCCGTATGACCTGGCCTGTTGGGAACTGCTGTGTGCTCAGCAGTTCTGTACACTGGGAAACTCAGTTAGGCGTCTGCACATGGCCATAGGGTCTGAATGGGAGAGTCTCATATTTGAAAATTTCAGACATCATGTTCCCTGGCTTCTGCTTTGGAAATCTGTTACAGGCTCCTAATGTATAGAGCCTCCCGCCTCTTTACTGTCCCTCTCCCTCTCAAAGGTTTTACTCCCTTTCCATTCCCTCATCGAACAAGCCAAGAAATCTAGTTGCTGGTCTGGTCTGTCTCTGCCCATTGATGTGGACTGACCATGTGAAATCTCTCCCCTTTCCTAATTGTCCATCTTCCACTGCCAGGAACTAGAGAGAGGCCTTTTCCCTGGGCTTGCATTTGCATTTAAAAGGGGGCAGGCGCATCTGGTGGGATAGCCTGCTCCTCTCCCTAAAATTCCTTAGGCCCCCATATTTACTGTGTATTCAAACCCGTGGCCAGGCAGTGCCTTTTCACCAGCAGGACCCATTTCTCAGAGGTCAGGCAGATGCTGCACACACTGTAAACTGCGCCTCAGCCAGACAGTCCAGCCACCAGTCCTCTGATCTGCACAGGGCGAATGTGCATTTCTGAGAGCAGCTGCTTCTCTCACGTCCTGAGCGGTAGTGACTGCAGCCCCCTGATGCTGGGCAAAGGGGCAGGCTGCCAGGCAGCAGGGCTGGGACCGGGCCGCCAGGGGAGCGTAACTACACTGCCCTGTACGGCAGAGAGTGTAAGTCGAACTCAGGCCAGCTGAACTCCTGAGCAGGCTGCGATCCCTGCTCCGCTGGGATCTGGGGCAAAGCTTCCTTTCGGAGACAGCAGACAAGGCTTCAATGCGCCACTTGCCGCAGCTCTGCCACTGCTCGGGTCGCTGCAGCAGCACATCTGGATCAGCGCCAGCTGCCGGCAGAATGGGCTGTCACACGCAGCCTGCTCCGGCTGACACTGTGACACCATCACACCACCGCCTCCAGGCCACTCCTGTCCAGACGCAGAAGTACGGCCTGGGGAGGACACGGCCTGGCCGGGGGCTGGCGAGGTGCTTCTCTCCCCTCACTGCTGGAGCAGCTGAGCATGATGCGAACCACAAGCCGATGTCTCCTGAGAGGTGCCCCCGCCCTGCCCCCAGAGTGAGCAGCGTAGCCCACGGGGCCTAGGCTCTCTGCCTCCCCAGAGCAGGGCTTGGCTGCTGTTGGGAGCCCCAGACATGAAGGGCTGGCCTGGCCTGAGGGAAGCGCTGCCTGATGCCGGGTGTGAGAGGCAGTGGTGACAGGCCAGTGTAATGGGGCAGCAGGGGCGGGGCACATTTCGGAGAGCAGCACGGGCATCTTCCCACCCTAGGCTTTGGGTCTCCGCATCCGATGGGGCAGTGCTTTGCCATGCATCCAGACCCCAAATGGGCCCTGGGAGTATGTCAGGCTGTGGGCACAGGATTGGAGGGTCCTTCTGGCGCAGGAGACCCCTTTCCTCCCACGTCTCTTTGTCCCATTCCTTTGCCTTCTCTAGCTGCCTTGAGCCCCGTAGTTCCCAGTTCAGCCAACTTTGGAATTAACAACGCTCCATGACACCAGTGAAGGGACCTGCACGGAGGGCTGAGGCAGCCAAAGCAGCCCTGACTTGGTGTGATGGAGCCTGCGAGGAGGAGACCAGAGCAGATGTCACCCCAGACTGGGGAAAGGAGCATGGGCCCAGGAGCTAAGGCCTGCGGAAATTGCTCTACCTGCAGCACTGTACTACGCTCTTCCCTTGGGAGCTGTGTGCAGAACAGTTTCTCTAGCCCCAGGATCACTACGGTGGGAGTAATTTGCCTTCACGCAGTTCAGTTCTCTTATCATCACAGAGGGCAGATGGCTTGCATCCCCTATTGTAGGCTTTCTTAGCAAGCATTCTGTCTTCTTAACAAGAAAATCCAGGCAAGTCTTAAATGAGGAAGCTGCAGTGAAGCCTGCCCTTCCCGGGAGCTTAGCTGTGCCCCTCTGGAGAAGCCCATGTTATGACTTTTGCAATATCAGGAAAACTATCAAATTAGAAATATCCCTCAGAGCCAAGCAAGTGTCATATCTGCATATGACAGAGCCTCCAACTGCCACCACATGAATATTAGAGGATTTGTGAAAAATTAACACTATTTCTTCTTCACTTCAATAGTTAGCGCCAGGAAAGACGGCCTCTCAATTCTCTTTGAGGTACGAACAAGCAAAGGGTGTAACTGACCTGGATGGCACATGCTGTATCTCAGCCCCACACGGTTTATGCTTAACCCCTTTGTTGCAGGGCATTCCTGCAGCTTGCAGGCTTGGGTCTTTGACACATGTGACATTTGGTAGCTCCGAGACATACCAGGGTGGGGGAAGGGGCACCTGACATGCTTTTAACAGCCTGTTCCAAGCCCACTTGGCAGTGCTCAAGGGCTTAAAGAAATGACACAGCAGGAGCCATAGCAGGGATGTAATCAATGTCCTGAGCACAAGCAGCAAAGGAGGGTAATGACCACATTGCCGGGAGATGCTGAGGTACGTGTGTGTTGCATACACATCAGCGCCTGTGTATATAGCACATTGACACAGCACTCGCCAGCCGGAAGGGTTCTTTCCTGCATCAGGGGTGGAAGGTGGCACTGGGGAGGGGGCAGCTCAGTAGGTCAGCACCAGGAATTCGGAGGCCACACGTCTCAGGCAGATGGGAGGCATCCTCCTCTCTGTGCAGAAGTGACCATTGTTAGTCTCTCTTCATCAGGACGTCTCAGAAATGCTGATGTGGTTGACGTTAGTGGCTGGGATTATTTTTGCTTCCCCATAACTGGAGAATCTCATTACAGCAGTTTTCCTTCAGGAAATTGATGCTTTAATATTCAGACTTGTCAGCTGAGGGGCTAAATTTTATTCCTAGAATAACATTTAATTAAACACTCCGGCTCTCTGTCTGTGATGCATCAGTGATCCACACACATGCACTTACCTTCATCAGCTCTTTTAAAATCAACCAGAACTGAAGTTAGAATAAACTGTAAAATTTATGGACTGTACCCTCCCTTTTTAATTAGCACTGTGAGTACCTGGCATGAGGCCGCGGGGCTGGGGGAAGGAGCCATTTCCTTGTTTATTGGGAGTTATCGCACTTCACTGCCTTGTCCAGCCACATCCCCCTAGATGGAGCTGTGCAAAAACATTTGAAGGCATCAAACCAGCAGAATATCCTATTGCCCTGGCAAAGCCCAAACCACTGGAGGAAATGCTTGGTTTTGCCCTTGTTCTCCCTGCGCCGTTCCCACTCTGGGCTGAAGAGCAGGCTCTGGTCTTGGCACTGGTAACAGTGTGTGCTGCAACACAATGGCTCCTGCACCTGTATGGCCCAACTGCAGAGGCTGATCCTGGGCCACAGCCACCGGCAGAGCTGTGTGTCGCAGAACCATAGATGTCAGTGATGGGAAAGACCTATGAACTGAGGTCCTATCCAAGCCCTTTTCTGGGAGCCGGGGCACGACCCTTTCCTGGTGCACATGTGCTAGCCTGCTCTAGCTTTCTGTCCCAAGCGATGGCGCTTCTGCCACTACCCGGGAGATTTTGTGCGGCTTCTCGACAGGCGTCGATCTCACTGGCAGGGAGTTTTCCTGATGTTTATTTTCCATTCCCACCCATTCCTCTGTGCTGCACCTGCTCTCCATCCCCACAAGGTGTTTGCCACCCGGCTCCCTGCCCTGAATTGACACTAAACCAAGCTAGGCAGGTTTATCCTCCACCCACACAGCGCTCAATCCCACCTCCTTCCTGGGAGCAATCTGGAGCTTCCCAATCCATCACTGGTAAGGAGGCGCCTGGCTGGGTGCTGTGTGCGGGGCTGGTGATACCAGAGCTCACGCCTGCCTGCTCCAGCCTGTGCTGCCTTGACGTATCTCTAGGGTGACCAGATGTCCCGATTTTATGGGGACAGTCTCGATATTTGGGGCATTTTCTTGTATAGGTGCCTATTACTCCCCACCTGTCCTGATTTTTCACTCTTGCTGTCTGGTTACCCTACGTATCCTCACCATGACACGAGCTCATCTCATGCCCACACCCTCCCCAGCCCCACTAGCCTCTCTCTTTCTCCCTCCCAGCTTGGGGCTCTGGAGCATCCACCAGAGCTATCAGTTCCACTTCCAAAGTGGAGTCACATTCGCTTATTTCCTGCCCAGGTTTCTAACCTCTCCAGGTCCCTTTACGTGGTCTCTGTGTCCTGGCATTGGCAGTTCCCCCTGTTCATTGCTCTCATCAATCTCACTCAGCAAGTGTCCCTGGATAAGGGGTTACTGGCTCACTGGTGGTTCCACAGATTGCATGGCCAGCAGCAGCCACCCTCCACTCATCGAGCTCAACCGCCTACCTCCGGGCTCCCAGGGCAGGAGAGGAAAGGAAAAGCAGCCCTCGAGGAGATGCCTGTTGTGACAATTGGGCCTATAACGTTTTGCCTGCTGAGGAATTAAACTTAAACAGTGGGTCAATAAAGAATGTTATAAACAGGTGGAAGAGAACTCCAAACACAATGGCCTCCTGCTATAACTCAAGGAAATTAATGAACCAGAATTGGCCTGTTGCAAACTATGGCTAATTGGTGGACAAAATAACGAGGGGATGGGCTATTCCACCACTATTCCCTTTGTTGGCCCTTAGAGAAAGAGACTTTGGGGGGAAAAATAGTAAAGAACAGACAGAGGCTACTGGAGTGAGCTTCCCCACCATGGCTGCCACCCCCACCATCTCCTGGGATCCCAGGCCTCTGTCATCTTCAACCTGAGAGGTGTCCTCACCAGCCTGGGCCAAAGAGAGGGACCCAGACGACACTGCCACCTCTACTGTCTCCAGCTGAATCCCAAACACAGCTGGGATGAAACAGGGTTAGGCTTTAACGGCAACAACAGCTCCAGGCCATGTCAACTGACTTTTCTTTTCCCCCGAAAGGACAGTTCTTGCCATCTTTGATACCAGCAAAGAGACAGTCGAACAAGGGAGCTTTAGGGAAGTGGAACAAGGGATGCTGTTACACTGAAAGCCTGATTTAACACTTTACATTTCAAAGGCTTTAACTGTTTGTCCTGTTTTCTTTAGAGGTTCACAGGCTGTTGACAGGTGTTTGCCAGGGCAGCAAGCAGGCGGGCCTTGTTTCATATTGTTTAATGTTGGACAGTGATTGGGTTCTCACAGCATCTTTGGGCCCCTCTGCTCCCTGGATGTAACAGGCCAGGGGAGGGACAGTGAGGAGGAATTCACAACCTTGGCCGATGCACGAGGCAGTAGAGTGGAGAAAGCTGGGGCTGGCGTTTCTGTTGATTCTTTATCTATCAGCCATTCCTTGCAGAGCACAGCATACTGGCGTGCAAATGTCTGAAAGGAAACGTCTGAGAGCTGAGGATAAAAGCCAGGTCTCATTGCGGTTGATGGGGCACATCTGGGCACACGGAAATAGGAGCAGGAGAGAGAACAGAATTAGGGCCAAGGCTGGTGTGTGCAGCCCCAGGGCTGAGGAGGTGCACAGTCCATGTTCTGCTGCATGGCTACGGTGTTTCTAGCCATGGCGACAGATGGGTGCCCATTTGCCAGTGGCTTGGCTTTGCAGACGATTTGGCTTCAAGGTGCACAAAGGCTCCTGCCGCTGGAGCCTTGGCTGGGTGGGCTGGCAGCGCTGTACTGGCAGTGGTCTGTGACGGCCTGCATGGCTCAGCAATGCCGCTGTCTGGGATGGTCCATATACAAACACGTCTCCCCTGCACACCTGAATCTGTGGACTCAGGAGCAAGTCCACTGGAACCCAGCCCTGAATTCCAGGGCCAGACAGGCCACGCCGGGGAGTCCGCTAAGGGACGTGGCTAGAGATGGCTGGGGCTCTCTGCAGAGTCACTGGGATTTAGAGATACGGCTTCTGAGTCAAGCCAGGGAGACAGTGTTTTCCTGGCCAAGGGCAGCGATGGAGAGGCCGTTGCTAGTCCATTGTTCTGGCTGGCAAGGATGGGGCCGTGGGTGTTAGTGCCAGACATGCTAATTGCACTTGCCGCTCTGCCTGTGGAGCCAGCTCATTTTCACTCCTGTCTCCCATCACGTGCAGCTTTGTTCTGTTGGGCTTGCGAAGGCGTTTGGTCTCCTGCCCTGGTGTCCCAGCTATTCACAAGGCACACAGTCTAGCCAGTTAGCGGGCTGCTCCCATTGTGGCTGAAGCAGAAGGACTCATCCAAGAGACTCTCAAGGTTGCTGGCTAATATTTCTAGCAACCTCAAGGAGAGGCAGCTGGGTGCGAGGCTCTGCTGCCAGAGTCCATCACCATGGAGACCACTGCACCCTCCTTCTCTCTGACTGTGCGGTGCTGAGGTGAATACATCTCCAAGGGTAGCGGCTTTGACTCTAGCGAAACGCACAGAGGTCTTTGTGTGTGGGTGGGACGTGGCTGGGCGTCAAGAAAACTCTTTGTTCATTCAGGTCACTGCACCAGCCTTTACGGTGCTGTCGTGATGGCAATGGCAAGGGAATTAGTATTGTTCTTGGACATCTGGAGCAAGAAGCCAGCGTGTTTTCTTCTCACTGAGGCGCAGAGAGTGTGTAGTTAACAACCCAGCATTACATAACAGCTAGCAGCACTTGTGACGGCTTCCGACAGCCCCACCCTATTCTGGCCCCTGGGGGCCAGAGACCTGCCTTGCCAAATGGAGGCTGTCTCCGCAGCCAGCCAGCCTCTCTCCGTGGCCAGGGCGCCATGTCACACCCCTCCACGGCCCGGGCACCATGTCACACCCCACCTCTGCGGCCAGGGTGCCACGTCACACCCCTCCATGTCCAGGGCGCCACATCACTACCCCCCTCCGTGGCCATGGCCCCATGTCACACCCCTTCATGCTAGGGCACCGTGTCCTTCCATGGCCACACCACAGATCTTCCACAGTCACAGGACTGCACCATGCATCCTTCCATTTTTATAAAAACTAAACACATCTGGGTTTGTGATGGCTCTGGGTGCATCTGCTCTGCTGCACCTGGGTTTGGAAGTGGCATTTTGCTGCCTACTGATGCGTGTGTGGTCAGAAATAGGGCTGCAAAGGTGGTTCTGGCTGCTCTGGAGAATGCTCTGCTGGTCTCTGTTGCTACCCCAAAGTTCCTCCTTGTGCATGGCTGGACTCTGCTCCCAAATGTCTGGGGGACAGTTGCTGGTGACTCTGGGACCAGCGTCTTCCAGAGCAGCAGGACTGCTTTGGGGATGTTTTCACTCTTCTTTCTGCCCCCAGTTGCCTCCCTAGGTGAGCAGGAGACACTGTCTCTCTTGGAACGGTCTTCCCACCACACTGCCTCTCCATGGCATTTGTCTTCTTCAGGCTGGAATTCAGCAATTCATTGTCAGTCGCTGTTGTGGATTCAGCGGAGCTCAGTGCACGGGGCTCTGGGCAGCTGGCAGTGCTGCAATCTCCTCTGACCGCTGGCAGCAAGACACGATGTCTCTTCTCTACGGCTGTCGGTGGATTCCATCATTACATTCGCAGTCTCTTTTGCCTGGTTGTCTGGCAGAAGGGTTGTACTGAAAGTTGACTCTGCACTTTTGCCCCAGTGCTGGACAATCTCTCTCTCTGCATGTTCACATCTGTACCTCTCACACTACTTTCTGGGCACTGTGTTTCTTGCAGTTTTGGTGTCCTTCCTTCCACTGCCTGATTTCTTCATGCACTTTCCTCTCATGCCCCTCCTCCATGTTCTGCTGGCTGATGACCTCATGTATCGCTCCAGACCGCTCCTCCTTAACTGAGGCCTGCATCTGCAACGATCTCTGTTCTGCCACTTTGCAGCTGTCCCTGGCTTTTTCTAATATAGCCTCACAAGCTCTTAGCCAAGGCTCATCTCCTGCCTCTCTCTGCAGCCCCCACCAGCCTGTCCCTAATCAGATAATTTCTTCAGGGGTCAAAGTTGGAAGAGTGGCTCTTGAGTGTCAATTCTGAAATGATTCCTTGCACTTTCCTGGGTCCCTTGCACGCTTGTGCGGCAGAGGAATCTTTCAAGGTTTTCATTTTTTCTAGGGACACAATAAGCTTCGAACCATGGTAGGAGCCGATCAAAATCAGTGCTGTTCAGGAGTGAAAGCTGAATGCTGTTGTAACTATCTAGAGCCTCTGCACTGGCTATGGTTTGTAATAAGGCCACTTTCCTGGCATTGCTCATTGTGTCTGCCTGCCCGTGGAGACAAAGCAGCAGGGAGGGCTTGGAAACTGGACTCAATAATCTGGATACATCCACCCTACATGAAAACCCTTCACCTCACATGCGCCGCATGCAGCAGAGCGGGAGGAGGGATGTAAATGGAGGCGTTGTGTCTGAAAGCCGCACATGGCTGCAGCATCCTGGACCGTCTCATCAATACAAGATTGCTCCTCTGCATCCCAGTGCAGAGCTCCCTTCCAGCTGAGCGGCAAAGAGCCGCCTTTAATTGAGTCATTTAAGGCTATGCTTGGATGTTCTTTCTTGCTGGGTTTATGTTATTGGGCAGACACAGATGGACTTGGTGCCATACTGCACCTTAGGCGGATGAATACTTGCACAAAGGCCCCGTGGAGAGGCGTGTATTTTACTGCAGGAAGTGTGAGGACTGTCAGTGTGACCATGTCAGAGCAGGTAATCGCTTGCCCGGGAGAAGCAGCGTTGAACGTGTACAAGCGGAAGAGATACCCTTGTGTCACTGCTTGTGCGGCTGCCTGGTGCAGAGCCGTGGAACTGGGCTATGGTGTGTCAATAACATAAAGCCAAATGGGCTGGAAAGCAAACAGTTACTGTAAAGGGGATGTTTGTAAATTCCTTTGGTCTGCCTTTCAACCCACCACTTCTTACCCAGAACCCCCAACCCTCATCACCATAAGAAATGCCCCCCTTCTTCTCGCATGTGGGAGCGCTCAGTGTCGAGCGAAGCCCCAGTGGGACTGGAGATTTGCTAGGATGTTATCTAAAGACAAATATATTCGTGAATTTTTGCTTTCTCTGGCATCCCCAGAACAGCCATCGCACAGATGGGAGCGCCTCTAGTGTTTAATGGAAGTGAATCTTTGCCAAGTTTGAGCAAAGCTCTGCTAGCAAGTGACCTGTCCTAATGCACCCCATCTTTGTGCCCCTAAGACTAGTACTAAACTACGTAGGTACTAGCACTCCCATCTCACACTTTCCATCAGTGAATTTCGAGGCACTTTATGAAGGAGGTCAGCATGGCTGTTATCCCTATTTTACAGATGGGAAAACAGGCACAGAGCTGGGATACACCTGGCCCAAGGTCACACAGCCACCAAGCAGCAGAGCTAGGAATAGAATCAGGTCTCCTGAGGCCCACTAGGCCACACTGCCGCCTGCAGGAGGTGTAGAACACTTTCTGTTACGGAAGGCAGGGCGCTGGGGAGGGGGATGTTGGAGGGAAGAGGCTGGGCTCAGCTCATGGACCACAAGTGGGAGGAGAGACCTTTAGGAGGCTCCCTGGGAGCTGAAGCCATGTAACCCCTTATCTGAACTGGTCTGGGTCTGTTAGCAGGCCTGGGACAAGGGCCGGATGAACTCTCCTGTGGGCCCAGGACTATTAGATTTTGGGGGACCCCCTCCTGAATACAAGTCTTGTTTCTAATTTAAAAGAAAATGATTACAATTATGGCATTGAGGCTATTAATGCTATCCTAAACTTGCCTTTTAATTGACATAAAGCCATTCTGTGGTTACATTTCAGTCTTAAAACGTAGAACGGGGTTGGCAACCTGTGGCACGTGCCGAACGTGGCATGCGAGATTATTTTGAGCAGCACTTGCACTCACACCGGGCCCACATCACGTGGCAGAGGGGTGGGGGCAAGAGTGGGCTCGGGAGGGGGAAGCGGCTGCCGCGCGGCGCTGCTTGGGGCTAGGAACAACTCCTGGCCAGGGTGCTGGGCCCATGTCACGTGGGAGAGGGGCGGGGATTTATTTTTGCAGGGTCCCCCCTAGCCTGAGGCCCTGGGCTGCAGCCTCTAAAGCCCCTGCATTAATTCAGCCCTGCCTGGGGTCAGCCTGGCACTGCCGCCAGTTCCCAGGGGTCATTTCATCAGCACAGGCCTGGGGCATCATGCTGTGAACAGCAGGTGCCTTTCCTTTCTCCTTCTAAGCAGCTGTGTGGTTTCCTTCTGACTGATTGCCGCTGAGCTCCTGCCTGACTCACCCGGATGGCAGGGCCCTCCTGGATGTGTTGTAAGTTAAATGTGCAGTTCTCGGGGCACCAGAATCGCAGCCATAAGAGCAGCTTTGTAGCCGTGTGCAGGAATACTGTGCTACCACAGAGGAACGGACAGTGTACCCCACAGAAACAACAGGGGCCATTGAAACTGGCACAAGGGCACAAGCTGATCTGGAATCTTGGTTGCATGCCAGGATTAATGCCCCTGCTCTCACCACACGTGACTGCTTCCTCCCTCAGCACACACAGGCAGGTCCTGAGTGTCACACCTGGCCAGAGGATGGTAGCATGAGCACAGGTTAGCCCAAGGGGTCGCAATGGCTGAGTGGCCTGCCACGTTTGTGGGGTCTGTGTTGGGCCTGCCACGGATGGGACCATGCTGCATTCATCAGGCTCTTCCCTGCTCAGTTTCGTGCCTGCGAGCTAGAGGTTATGTTTGAAAATCAGTCCCAGATGGCGGCAGCCTCCCCGGCTGCAGCCCCTGTGCAGCGCTGGGGGTCTCCTATCCCAGCCGTGGCACCGCGTGCTCCTGCTTAGCTTGTGACAGTAGTGGCTTTGCCGCCCAAAGTGATGCGGCTGTGGGCGTGACCTCTCAGCAGGGGGTGAGGATATTTGGTGGCTCATCACAGCAGGTCCAAAATTAAACAGGCATGCCTGCCATAGGCCAAGCTGCGCCAGCGGCATGGTCAGCTGGCACCTGCCACTGTCCCGGCTCTGCACAGAAGAGGAGAAGCCAGGCAGCCCCCTGTCAGTTCCCAGAGCCGGGCAGCAGCTGGGAGAACACCAGCGGGAAGTTTATGTCAACCCCAGGCCTGCTGCCAGGCGGTTCCGTTGACTTTAGATCCATTGCTCTTTTCAGACTGGCTTTGCCTCCTTTCATACCTGCTTGCAGAGAGCGTGACTTGAGCGCCCGGCTGGGCTGGAGGCTCTCGGCTCGCCCATTGCCTGGGGCGCCTGCAGGGGTCCTGAGCGCTGGCCCTGGCGATTCTGGCCAGGGGAGGGGGCTCCGAGGGTGGCTGCTGTTGCTGCTATCACCTGAGCCACAGCACCCAGGCGTTCGGTTACTGGAAACACGGCAGAGAGAGGCTTGCAATGAGGGTGCGCCCATGCCGGTGCTGGGGGGAGGCCAGCTGCGCTAATCTCCCCCTGCCCACGTCTGGAGGCAGGAGAGGCTGGAGGCTGGTGGGGGAGCTGATGTGGCCCATGTAGCACATAAACAGCAGAGAACAAATCCCTTCAGACTGCCTGCGCCCGTTAGATCTGAGCTTTGCTGCTGGCCTGTCTCTGTCATGGGACTTTCGCTGGCCGCCTCCAGCCAGGACGAGCTCCAGGCTGACTGCTCCAAGCCTGGCTCGTGGGGCCTGCCACTACCACGGTGCACGTGCCTGCAGGAGGGTTATGCCTGGCAGAGGGCAGGTCTGGCCAGCCCAGAGCAGGATCTGTGCTCTCCCAGCTCTTGGAGTACATCTTCGTGCAGCATTAACCCCCAGGACTGGCATCCGGGTCTGAGTGTTTGGCTTGGCCTCGCCTGTGTGTGAGTAGCCACACTGCAGAACCGGACATGGCGGTGTCCGCTCGGGTGCTGCACTAGCCCGGGGGAGGCAATAGGACTTTGGGGGCTAGCCCAGGGTTCTTTGTGCTGAAGTAAGTTCAGCTGCTCCGATTCTTTCCCATTGAATTGTGGAAGAACTTGTCTGTCCTCCTGGCACGGGGGGGACTGTGGGAAGGCATTGGAGGGCTGTCTGCCCTGGGCTTATTTAGCCTGCGTCCACACTGCAGAGTGCGCCGGTTCCAGCCCGAGGATAGCCACCCCCAGGTTCTAACCCAGCTCCTAGCCAGGCCTGCTATCCCGGCTGGATTCTTCTCTGCATGGCGTCTAGACTGTGACCCTGACTCTTTGTGCCTGACCCCACTGTATTGTTACCTCTTCCCATCCCACACGGCCAGCCAGGCACCCCACACCCTGGCTGCTCCTCTTCCTGGGCTTAGCCTGCAGGAATGCTGGTGTGTTTGCCCCATGGCTTGCTGTCTGTGCTGCCCTGGCCCAGGGACACGCTCCCTGGCTGGTGGGCTGCTGTGTCCCACCCTCCAGTGACCTTGCTGTACTCTGCTGCGCTGCCGGGCTGTGGCGGGCCCAGCCTATTCTGCCAGGGTCAGCAGCAGCAAGTCCCTGCGTTGTGCCCCAGACGGTTCCAGCTCTGAGGTGTGCAGCGCGGGATACCACTCCGATCCACCATGGAGTGTGGAGGAGGGATGTGTGCAGAGGACAGGGATGGAGCTGGGCAAGGTGCCGGTGGGCAGCACCCAGGGCTTCTTTCTGCAAACACCTGGAAGCAGTGTAGGGGGCAGCAGGAGCAGGGGTGTTGGTGCCTAGGGTGTGGCAGCAGAAAGTCTCCTCACCCTTTCCTCTTCCCCATCGGTGCCAGTCTGGAGCGGAACGTGAGGGTCCGCCTCCGTGCCAGTTAATGCAGGAGCGAAGGGATTCACCACGCACTGCAGCAGTGACAGTCTCCTACAGGCTGACACTTGCTCTGCAGAGCATGCACCGAGGACTCCAGAGACGACATCTGCATATTTAGTCTGCAGAAGAGAAGAATGAGGGGCGTTTTAATAGCAGCCTTTAATTACCTGACAGGGGGTTCCAGGGAGGATGGAGCTAGGCTGTTCTCAGTGGTGGCAGATGACAGAACAAGGAGCAATGGTCTCAAGTTGCAGTGGGGGAGGGCTAGGTTGGACATGAAGGAAACGTTTTTCCCTAGGAGGGTGGTGAGGCACTGGAATGGGTTAGCTAGGGAGGTGGTGGCATCTCCATCTTCAGAGGTTTTTAAGCTGCAGCTTGACAGAGCCCTGGCTGGGATGATTTAGATGAGGATAGTCCTGCTTTGAGCAGGGGGTTGAACTAGATACTTCCTGAGGTCCCTTCCAACTCTAATATTCTATGATTCAGCCATTTCTGCCTTTCCCAGAAGCCCCTGCAACTCTCTATGAGCTTGGAACGCCTCCTGGGGCTCACTGCAGGGAGAACCCCTGAACAGCTTGCATTCGATGGAGCCAGGACAGCAGGGTGCTGGCCAGGGAATGCCTGGCTGGTCTGGGTTCCCACACAGTGAGCGCTTCCTGACGAGCGGCGGGGCGAGGTGTTGGCCTCTCCTGCTGGAGCATGTGGCGGGTGTTTGCCAGCTCTGGCACACAGCTAGGCGGCCCCATCCCCATCTTACCGCTCGGCATTTTTCCCATTTAACAATTAATAGGAAATTTTTTCAAATGACTTAAAAATTTAAAAAGGTTAATTATTATTTCCAAAAAGAACAAAGAAAAATTAAAACTGCTTCAGTGGGTAAATCTAAAATACAATCAATAATTTATCAGCCAATTTCCATTCAGCAAGGAGGACTTCAGAGGCGCCAGACCTTCCAAAATATTATCTTGAGGGAAAAGAGTTTCAATTATTTATTTCCTTCCTGTGGTGCGGGCCAGGCCTACAAGCCCCTGCTGCCCAGGGCTTGTTCATGTTGCTCTTCCCACTAGGTCTGCCCTTCCTTCCCTGTGTCTGCAGGGGTAGGGAGGGGGCCCTGCCTTGGGGGGTGCCTGTACCTTTGGAAGTGTGCAGGGGGGAGGGTGCCTGCCTGTGGGGGGTGTCCCCGTTACTGCTATATCTCAGCAGTTTGCTGCCCCTAGACTGCCAAGCCCCCTCTGGTCCAGGCAGCAAAGGAAAAGAGTGGGACAGCAGAAAGCAGCAATTAGGCTGTACTCTGCCAGGGCATCTGCTCCTCTCCCTGTCCTGTGTAGGGAGCCCTGCTCCCCCTGAGCGGCTGCTCTTCCCTGGCTGGTGGAATGATGAGGCACCAGGCAGGGAGTCTGAAATGGGAGTGGCAGGATGAACTGGTGCCCTTGCTGGGTGTGGATAAACCTGAGTCCATGCCTTGGTTTCCGGGAGAGCCAGGTCAGCTTTGTTGGCCTTTCCTTTCGTTCTATCCTTGGAAAGCCGTGCTTCCCAGATGCTGAGGCTGAAAAGCACCCAATTCCAAACTGATAGCAGGCAATACTTTCCCAGGCAATACAAAATTTGTCTCTGGAACTCACTGCCACAAGATATCATTGAGGCCAGTTGTTCAGCAGGACTCAGGAAGGCTTGAACATTAAGGTGGATGGCCAGTGATGTGGATATCCAAATTTATCAGGTTAAATATTGTTGACCCTTTGCTGGCCAGTTGCCAACTTTGGGGCCTGGCAGGTTGTGATGCTTCCCGGGAGTAGCCATGGCTGGGAGGCCCCTCGCTACCACTTGCCCTTAGCATGGGGGAGCCTTGTCTGTGTAAAACAGTGCAATAGCTCCCTGATTCCACCGGCCACACAAGCCCTCCCCTCTCAGCCGGCAGAGATGCTGCTGTCTCGCTGCAGGTCTATAATACTAGAGCTGCTGGTGAGCAGCTCGTTCCAGTCCTGGCTGCATGTCCTTCCTTCCTGCTGCCAGTAGAATACTGCTGGAAATGCTTGTCCTGCTCGCAGCGGTGGGAAGGATCCCTGTTCTTGATGCTCAGCGCATCCTCATGCTGGTGGCTCTGAGCCCAGCAGAGAGGAGTGGACACTCCCGAGTCACTGATGTCCGAGTGCTGTGTTTGTTCTAACAGACAGCAAGATCCCACGGTCTTACATTCCCGGCTTTCATTCAGGTGCCGGCGCATGGTCAGGGTCAGGGCCAGGGTTAGGGTCAGGAACCCCAGGGGACGGAGGCAGAGAAACAAAGAGCTCCCAGCAGAAAAGATGATCTTGCCTGTCCTGAACTGTGCACAGAGAGTGCTCCTGGCTGTGGAGGTCTCCTTTTCCTGAGCAGGCAAAGGGGCAATGTTATGTTAACGTCCACTCTGAACTCAACGAGGTGCCAAAGGATCCTCGCCAGGCTGCGCAGCACGCCTGATGGATCAGCCGGCACATTTGAAATGATGCTGCCAGGCTGATGAAGTTCACTATAATTGAGATATATGGAGGATGCATCTCTCTGGGAAAACTAAAATGCGTTACAGTGGATGAAATGCACAGGGAAAGAAGGGCTGCAATGGCCAGCTTGCAGTGCTTGGAAAGGGAAGCCCAAAACTTCATGTAAACAAATATTACAACTCAGGCCCTGTCTGGAAGACGGGTCTCCTGGACGCATATGAGAAGGGACCCTCTGCCTCAGACTTTGCAGTTGGAAATAACCAAGACCCCTGCTCCCTTCCCAGGGTCTCTTTTCATTGCTTTAAATCAGGAATTTACATGTACGTTTGTCTGCTCAGTCAGGAGCCTAACTAGCCAGGTGTGTGCACAAATCAGGTGTGTGCTATGGGCCTGGACCAACCCTCATCGAAACCAATGGAAAGACTCACACCAGCTTCAGTGGAGAAGGACCAGATGCATGTGTCATTGCATGCACCTAACTTGAAACTGGTCTTACAGTGTCCCGTCATCATGTTTTCTGTGCCTCCATTCTTCCCTTGAATGCCCTACACTGGAATTGTATCAGTGGAGCAAAGACAGGCGGTGCTGCTGACATGCACGCGACGACTAGTAATAATGCAACACGTTAACTGATTTCAGAGCCAGGAGGGGCTGTGCTCATCTAGTCTGACCTCTGGCTCAGTCCACTCTTCATTCAATGACTCCAAGCCTTTGGTAAGCTACATCATGCCCTGGTATAGCGACAAGTAAGGCTGACAGAAGAAAAGGAGCATTTCATTTATTTATTAATGATCTGGAAAGGGGGGTGAGCAGACAGGTAGCGAAATCTGCAGATGACACCAAGTTATTTAAGTTAGTCAAGGGGCGAGCTTCTTGGGGAGCTAATCCAGCGAGGTGACTAGGCAGCATGAAGGCAAATGCAGGTCGACATTGCTAAATGGAAAGTAATTGGGGAGACAAGTATAAACTACTTAGACACCTCACAAGGGTCTCAATTAACTGCATCAGCCAGCAGGGGGACCCGGGTGTCACTGTGGACTGCTCCCTGGGGACCTCTGCTCAATCTGCAGCTGTGGCTAAAGAAGCAAACAAGATAATTGGGATGCATAAGGAGTTAGATGGAAAAGAACATGGAGATGCTTACGGTGCCGTTACATGAATCAAGGGTGCAGCCATTTATTCTATCAGACTTTGAGCACTGCTAGTCACCCCATCTCAAAAGGATGATTGCAGAGTTACAGGGGGTTCAGAGAAAGGCAACACAAATGATGGGGGACCTGGCAACACTCTCCTCTGAAGGCAGACTGAAGAAACTAGGATTGTTGCTTTAGCAAGAGGGGACATGACAAAAGTCCATAAATCAATGACTGGTCCAGAAAAGGAGATCGGGAACGTCTGTTCTTCTTGTCTCATAGCACAAGAACAAAGACACATTTAACAAAATTAAAAGGTGACAAATTAAAAATGGATAAAAGGAAACGTTGAAAAACCTAGAGACTGTGCACCTCCTTGCTAACGAATGTCACGGAGGCCAAGAACTTACCAGTCAGGCCGTTTCTACACTATGGGTGCTGCAGAGGCATGCCAGCAGTGCAGCAGCTCTGCCACTGTAGCACGGACGGGTGGCTGCACCCTACGCAGATAGAAGGGGGTTTTCCATCGGTGTAGGTAATCCACCTCCCTGAGCAGCAGGTGCTAAGTTGACCGAAGAATTCTTCTGTTGACCGAGCTGCATCTACACTGTGGGTTAGTTTGACTTAACTATGGCACTCAGGGTTGTGAATTTTTCACTTCAGAAAGTGATTGGCGATTGATACGAGAACGAGATTATCCAGCGTTGTCCTAGTTAACGACAACACATAGTTTGGAAGGGACAATAAAATTCCTGCTTCAAGGCTCCAGCCCGTCTCTAAGTGTTGGGGATGAGGGTGAGATCTATGTAGGGGCAGATTAGCTCACCACAGCTACTGTGGGATGCTTACTCCTTTCTCTGTGCTCAGGGCTGGTCTCTGTCAGAGACAAGACACTGGCTAGATGGATCTCACGTCTGACCCAGATGAGCTATGCCTAGCTTTCAAAGGAAAGGAGGATGCGCAAGAAAGTCCTTAGAAGACCCAGTTGCTCTCCATACTGCTGGTCTGTGATGCTGGCTGGATGAGGTGGACCATTTATGATATTATTTAACATCAGTCAAAATGGCCATAATTCATATGAGAGGCCTTGTCGGGTACTGTTAGGAAGGTTATAATTTGCTAAGTATGTGACATTGTTGATGTTCATGGGTCACGTGTATTGGAAGTTATGGATGTGTTTGAGGCGTCTGTATTTCAGCTCGTGCTGTGTTCCTGGGTGACACTCCAGACAGGATGGCAGCCGCACTAGGCTGCTTAATGGCCCATTAAGGAAACTCACAGGTGCAATGGGCTCGGGGGAGAAGCCAGGGATATACCTCATGAGTCACCAGGACTTACTCATGTGACCTTGGACTCCATCTTATTTCTGTAAATTTCCACAAGCAGCCTGGCCAAAGCCAAGGAACATAAAAGGCAGCTGCACCACATCCATTTTCTCTTCAGTTTTCAGTCAGTCTTTGACTATGCATGACTCAAACCCAGGAGCTAATTAGAACCCATGGCAAAGAAAGCACAGAGCGATGCTAAAAGTAGAGCCAGCAGGAATTCATCAGCCAACCAATACAAAACTGTGGATACTATAAATAAATAACATGGCATACGACCTGTTCTGAAAACACCTCACAATGCCTCTGCCTGACACAGGAAAATGTGCCCAATTTTACACAGATAAAATAAACATTGTGCATTGGAAATAAATGGCATTATTAGCATAAAGGGAATCCCTAATTAACCAGCTATAGTTCATTACTGTAGCCTTCAATTCATTAAATTGCATAATTACATAAAAACCACTGTTGATGCTCTATTCAGTGTATCTGGTATTGTCTTCCCAATAATTAGTTCTATAATTGTCAGTTTGACAGGGCAATTAAAAATGTTTAAAGACATTGTGTCAGCCGGTTTTCCTTTGGTGAGCTCAGTAGGATGTCTTTGGAAGACTCTTTTCTATCTAACTCAACTATTCAGTGTAGATAACGTTGCTTTTGCTGATACAAGAATGGCCAGATATGTAGATTCCTTTGGTGACATTTCTGCTAGATTGATTTTTTTTTTGAGTAAGAATAAAACAAACCCTGACTCTATTCGCATTGTATTTTATCTGTGAAATTTGATTTGTTTGACAAAAGAGACTCACAGTAATCTTGGTGGCAGTGAAAAAACACATATGATTAATGGAAAAAAGGGTGAGTGCGTATTGTCTCAATTCCACCCTGCCCTCCGTTCTGTAGTTAGCAGTATTAGTATCGTCACAAGGTCTCAGGCATAGAAAAGGAGGATGTTTGGTACATTCTTTGATGACAAAGAACAACAGCATGGAAATCTCAAACAGAACTTGGTGACACACCTGTCGCTCACACACCCAGAGCACGTGGACATTACAGCAACCGCACCACTGCGTGTCAGGCTGCTTCTCTGATGTCACGCTGGAGCCCAGGCACTTTGAAGCTTCCCAGCCAGAATGGTATAACAGTTATGGCCCAGCTTTTGGCTTTATCCAGGGCAGCTTTTTGAAGCCTTTTCTCTGTAGCCAGGCAAGATGTAGGACAACGTTTCTCCAGCTGTGAGACCGACCCCCTTGGGGAGGCTGTGACCTTCCCCCAGGGCTAATGAGTGAAGGAAGGCACACCATGTTCTCAGGCGGTGCTGCTCAGGACTGGCTCAGACCAGCGCCTAGGGCTGAACGCTCAGTACTCAAAGATGGTGTAACCCGTCCGTGCCCAGGGTAGCCTACTGATAATGCCAGGGTCAGGGCAGGCTGCAAAAGGAGAGCAAATTCTCCCAGCACTGGTGGGTGACACTGCAGTCAGACTTCCCAACCAGCCACAAACAGTGCTTCTGATTCCCCCACACTGGTTATCGAGAAGCCACTGTGCAAATACACACAGCCCCCTTTACTGCATTTCAGTCTCTGGCTCCCAAACTGACACTAGGTCCAGTAAAGAGACCAGTTGCTTTAACTCTATGCTCTTTACTAAAAGATTCCCTCTGATCCCAAAGGATCAGCCACAGTACCAGTTCACTATAAGTTTGGATCTTACCCAAAATACCACGCTGCCAGCCAATCCTTTAGTAACTAAAACTAAAGGTTTATTAATAAAAGAGAAACAAACAATAAGAGAAGTGTTAAAGGCTTAAAGCAATCAGATACATACAAGTGATTTAAAAGTCCATATACATCAGGTTTCTAGAACAATTGTAGAGTTGCAGGCTTGTATAGTTCCTCTGGTGTACATCCAGTACCTGGATGGGTCTAAGTCCTTTAGTTCAGTTGCAAAGTGTGTTAATACAGAGGTGTGTCCGCAGCTGGATAGGAACAAGGACACAAGGCAAAGACCAAGACGAAGACAAAATGGTTTCTGTGGTTTGATCTTATATACCCTCTGTTACTGGCCATGTGGCTTGTGGAACTTTACAGGAACCAAAATGGAGTCCATAGTCACATGGGCCAATCCTGGTAACTCTTCAGGTATGCCTTTAGTTTCTTCCTAGGCCTTTGGCTTTTGTTAAGGTCTTGATGGGCCATTAAGCAGGCTATTGTCCTGTGGCCTCTCTGTCTGAGGTGTGTCTTCCACAGCACAGTTTGAAATACAGGGATATCAAAGATCTCCATAACTTTCCTTACACATATTACACATGAACACAAATACTATCATCTTATTCAGCATATCATAACCTTTCTAACAGTACCTGACATGGCATGTCTTACATGAATTATTATGATTTTGACATCTTAAGGTCAAACAACACCAATGCCCCCCCCTCCTAAGGCAGCCCGCGTGACAGATGGTACTCAAAATCACTTGGTTGTGTCCCAAGCGAAAAGCCCTGGCGACACCTGTGTGCATTTCTGCCCATGTCCTGCAGGTCTCTAAGACTTTGATAGCCGCTGACGTGAATTGTAGAAATTCACGATTGTACGATTGTAGAAATGGAACCTTTGTGAAATCTGACTTTTGTAGCCCTAAAAGCTCAGTCCTGTTTGCTATGTAAAGCCTTTCACCCTGCATGCCTTTTTTATGAAAGGGTCGGGTACCCAAGAAATGAAACGTGTAGCTCCAAGCACCAGTGTGCACAAGTTATAGCTGCTCAACCAACATGAACAGAGCAGTCCAGCACCAGGAGCAGAGCAATTCCAGTATGCTCGAGGCCTCCATCGGTCTGCAGTGAGGCACAGGAGCACAGAGCCCTGAAAAGAGGCTGGACTCGAGTGGATATGTTTGCACGAAGCATTAGAACCTGCTCTGAAGAGCAAGAGGAGGTCCTGTTCCAAATTCCATCGATCGAGAGGGTCCGTCTCAGCACCTTTGTACTGAACAGCCAGTGTGAGCACCAGCAGTAAAGTAGTGGGAGCTTGAAACAACCCAGTTAACTAGGGTCAGTTTGGACAATGAGTGAAAGCAATAAATCAGGAAAAGGTCTCAGCAGCCGAGTGTGAATGTTCAGCTTCAGACCGAGAGACACATGCCCTGGGTCGGAGAACAACTTTCCTGAGCTAGTGCATTTCTGCTGCTTGCCCTGCAGTTATTTCCGGGGTAATGACTGCTGACTTTCAAGGATCAAATCTCCTTTGTGTGCCCCTTTCCAACAGAACAGAACATGCCATTATTAGTTAGCTGCGCTAAACAAACCCTTCCCTTCACCAAGGCACTTCACCAGCAGGGTTGTGGCTGGATGGCAGTGTCTTTGGGCAGGGTTTTAAGAATCAGTTGTGACTGCAAATAATATTCTGTGTTGGAGTCATTAAAGGGACCCTGAGAGTGATGAAAAGGAAGCGAGGTTTGAACTCCTTCCTTGGCAAATCTGCGCCTCTCTCTTTTCCTTTGCCTGGGCTCTGTTCATTCCACCCCGGACGCCAGCGGATAATGGACTCTAGAAGATAACATACACTGAAGCAGCCCTAGTACTTAGCTGAAAGAATCCCCTTCCCACACTCCCCTCCCTCTTCGTTAGAAGCACACATCTGAATCCAGATGGCCCAGTTCCATTGTTCTCTAGCCATTATTTTGTATTCAGTGTTCATAATTGCTCAGCTAGCTGAGAAACTTTACAATCTGTTGCAGGCCATTATATGCAGAACCATGCCCAAATAATTGATCCCCTGCCATCCAAATCGCAGAAGTGCTGGAGCGTTTTGTACTCTTACAGGAAAGGTATGTATTCCAAGCATTTCAAATGTATATTAAAATCAAATTGACAAAGAGATAACAAGGCATAATTTTACAGCAGCCATGTCATTAAGTGGGCATGCACCCATACCTGCGCACTGAGGCAGCGTCCTGCTGGGAGTGTTATCTTTCTCTAATACGCTATCTGGAGCTGAACTGATGCAATTTACTTTTTTATGTTCCACATTTACCAGCCCCCATCTCTTGACAGTCTCACGGCATGTGCCTGTTTTCCATCAAGCTAACAGGATAGCTAAGTGCAGCAGCTGAGGGGGAGGGCGTAAAGGGACCCTTGGCAGGGGAAAACAAACACACAGGCCCAAACATTCACACGTGGGGAGACTCAAGTTAGCCACTTCCATATGTAACGGGCCTGGCTTTTCTGCAGCCTCAGTTCTCATTGTCTTCCCTGGGAAAGGCAGGAGCTCAGCAGCTTTGGAAACCCAGTTGCTACGTGGTGCCTAAATCTGGATTTAGAGCAGTGCTGCCCAAACGCTGCCCCACTAGGGTTGCCTCCTCAAATTCACCTGGCAGCTGGGTTCTGACACACTGGGCCTCATCCGGAGCCGAGCGGCTCCTGGGAGAGCAGCATGAAGCATTGCATGCTGGGAATTGTAATGTCCGTGCACTGCTGTCCTGCACTTAAACTTAGGCGAGCTTCCTGAACCCCGGCCCCAGGTCTGCACACCCAGGCTCAAGGGAAGCCCCAATCTAGACCTGACGGTATCAGCCACCTTCCCGCCTCGCTAGAATGAGCTGAACACGCCTCCTGGAGTCTCCCCCAGGTTCGGCTCTATTACATGTGACACGCGGGAGAGCTGGTGAGATACGCAGGCTAACGGAGCAGTCTGACGGCAGGGCTCCGGGCCCAGTGAGCCCCATGGGCACAGCCACAGGTTCTAGTTCCAAGCTCTGGTGCTCAGACGTGAGGCTTGTTGCCTGTAACGTTTGGGCCACCTGGGGCCAGCCTGCAGAACCGGAAGAAGAACCTGAAATATCTGGCTTGCATCTGACTGAATGCTGTAATGACGGCAGACGCCAGTTGTGGAGGGTGTGAACTGTGTCTTGAAATCTCGGGCAGGAAGGCCGGCAGGGAGAGGGCTGGAGAAGTCTCTAGGAAGAAGCAGAGTGACAGGTGGACAGGGGGCTGTTTCCTTTATTCCAGGGGTTCCCAGCCTGGGAGTCACAGACCCCAGGCGGGTCATGAACATCTGCTGGGTGGTAACTACCCTTTCCATAGTGCTGAATGGCGAGATGGCGGGAGGGACAGGACTAGCGAGATGCGAACCTGGACAAGGTTGCCTTAGTCTACATACTCTGTTGTTCACGTTTAGGAGAAAGCGGCTCATTCCACGCGTCTTTCCCACTGTCTCAGGCACTAACAGTGATGTCTTGCACTAAGAGGTAAATCAGCCATGCTCATGCACTTTTGGTCCACGTGGAGCACCCACTAAGAGCTCTAATGGCTGAGTCCCCGAAGCCCATAAGGATTTGTCGAACTGGGTGCCTGCTCACACTGTGCTGCTGAGAATTTGCTGGTTGCGGGGCTGGGGTAGAAAATGGCGCTAGCCATCTTGTCAGGGGCCTCGGCCCTTTCACGAGTCTGTGGCTGTAAATTCTGGGAGGGGCCTGGAAGGAAACACAGGGCCAGGTATTTATTGTGGGAGGGCTGGGAATGGTTTGTGAATGCTCGTCATGCACTACATCTGTGTAGTTCTGTGGGCGAAGCACATTTTGTTTATACCAAGTGATTGTGGTGAATGGCACCATTCGGCGATGAAGGCAGGACGTGTAACATAAAGCCTTATATCAGGCGTCCCAACAGAGAGAGCCAGGGAGGTTTCATGAAGGAAGATGGATCCCCTTAAGTTATAGCTGAATGGCTCCTACAAAGAGTAATAATAAGTTCATAAATTCTTCTCAAGTCACCTGGGTTGTTTCCCACCAAAGAATTTATTACATGGAATACATTTCCTTGCTCTTAATAATGAGATTTTGGCTCCAACATGTGACATTTATGACTGACATTATTTTAAAAAAGGGCATATAGGCTTTCTGAGAAATATGACGGCTAAGTCTCCAGTACACATGTGCAGTATATTCTCTCTCCAGGACAGGAAGAGCCTGGCTGTGTTTTAAATCAAAGCACCAGCAATATTTTTGTGGTTCTTTTTCAGTGGAAATGAACAGCAAGAAGAGCGGTGTGCCTAGATGTACTAAGCTGTTTGCATTGTGTCACTGCCAGTCCAGGAGGGCTTGGAGCTGCCCATCCACCGCACAATCTGCCCTCCCCCAGAAAGCTGGGAGTCGTTCCCATGGGGGATGTTTCTGTGGGCGGTGGTGGAAGGGTTTTTTCTGTCCTGGGCTGGTGCCCCAGGAATTCCCTCCCTGTGGAAGCAGCACACCACGAGTATAGAGTAAATGCTACTAATTAATACTTAAGCCCATGGAGTGATTGTGGGCATGGCTGTGTCACTGGTGAGACCACTTGCCAGCCCGTGCTGCGGTGTGGGCTTCCAGGGTTCCTGCTCCATGCATTGACTGTCCACAGCGCCAATGAATGGGCCATGTCAGTCACAGCACTCAGGTAATAACACTGTGCAAAAGGGAGGACTGAGAAACCGGCCGGACAGAGAAGGGCAGGGATGAGAGTGAAGATGCTTGAGGTGGTCACAAACTCGGGCTCTGAATTACTCTGTAATCCCTGCACACCCTTGAGGGATCCACCCAGATCAGAAAGACGAGGAAACCCACCGAGCACACACTCAGCATTTTGCAGCACAAACCCGTGTTCCTGGCACATCCTAACCAGTGGGATTGCAGCACTGCGCTCGTTACGGGTCAGGCGGCCCCTGGGATGACCTGGGCTCAGTTCTCCTATTCCAGTTCGGTGTGGCAGGGAGGACGGGGCTGTCCTTGGCAGGGGGAATGAGAGTTCAGAACCCAGTGTCCAGAACCTGACGGAGCATGGAGGGCAGGTTCAGAACCCGGACCTCGGAGAGAGTCCAACGCAAGCTCAGAGGGCGAGCAGAGCCGGGCTGAGCTGCAGGGCGGGGAAGGAAGGTCCTGACCGAGGGAGTGGTAGATCCCTGCCGAGCAGTGGCTCAGATCAGGTTGGTGAAAGCAGCAGGAGGGTCACCGACTGATCTCCCCAGGCCGGAGAGCCATGGCTGTAGAGGGCTGAAGGCTGGGGAACGGTGGAAGGAAACCAGGTGGAGAGGACCTGCGGTGGGGGGCTGAGAGACCCTGGAGCTGGAGCTGGAGTTAGACTGCTGGGAGAAATGTGCTGTTTGGACAGTGTTGGGGGGTATTCTGGTTTATGGTCATGGGACTTTTGGTACTAAATTAATCCCACAAAAAGGGCTGTTGATGTAATCTGGAGGCTGTACTGGGTTTATTGATGAATCAAGAGGGAAACTGAGGCAAGAGCTACTTTCAGAGCTGCCCTGAGGCCATGAGGGTCTCCCAGGAGAAGGCCACATGATCACAACTCTTAACACCCCAGCCTGATCCAGCGTTGGTTGAAATCTGAGAAGACCCTCCACTAATATCAGCTGGAGCCGAATCAGACCCTGGGAGCTTCTGAGGTACAAGTTCTTTGGCATCAGCCAAAGGCAAGTTCTGGGCTGCTGCATGTTTCCTGCAATTTATATTCTGACTGTCAAAGCGTCACGGGACACGGGATTTCCAGGACACAGCTGTCTGCCTGGCTCCTCCAGCCCAGGCAATGCCAGGGTGTCTGTGACATCTCCCTGGAATGGTTCAGAGGACGGGAGGATGTATTGCATGAAATGCAACCGATGGGTGAAAGCTGCAACTATGAAAAGAGTTCTGGAGGTTTGATGATGCCTCAAGGCCCCTAATTCTAACCTCAGAGGCTCACGAGCAGGGCTTGCTTCTCTGGGTCACGACGGAATCGCCAGGACGTTGGCTCTGTCTGTGAGGCACCCCAACTCCGTCCCTGAAGGGGGACAAATATAACCATAACAAAAATAGCTGGTTACGCTCCCAAATGTCTCTCTGACTCTCTCAGAAGATTTACACTTCAGAAGTACATTTAGATTTGTTTTAAAAAAGACTTTTATGGAGTTTGAAGGAGCAGAGGCTAGTCCCATTGCAGAGTATGTTCACACTGCAGAGCTCTAGGAAACGTACTGGGGGGTCGCTCATGGTCACAGCATTTGGGGATTTGATATTTTCCTAATGCAGCCCTCCCAGGTTAGATAAATGTAAAAGGATGCCGTGCAGGGTGACCAGATGTCCCGGTTTTATAGGGATAGTCTGTCATTCAGGGCTTTGTCTTGCATACGCCCTAATATCCCCAACCCCCAGCCCAATTTTTCACACTTGCTGTCTGGTCACCCGAGGTCGTGTGCACTGACTTTTGGGCAGAGATCCTGCCCCGGTAGCGGATAATGCCCAGACTCTTGTTGTTGGTGTGAAAAGTCCAAAGCAAACTCTGAGAAGCCTCTCTTCCTTTGTGCAGTCAAATGGCGAGGGACAGCAGTGCTGCTTAGAGGCTGGCGTCAATTCTTGGCCCCAGAACATGACCCAGCTAGCGTGGTTAAAGGTTTCCCACTCCGATTGCTTGGCTGGGATCAGGATCCCTGGAGCGCAGCTTCCCTTTTGTGCTCTTTGAAAATCAAATGCAAATGGGAAATGGAGTCACTCAGGAACAATGGCTGAGCCAGCTAACGAAGCACCCGCACAAAGGTTCTAGGGCGGGCACGGGGCAGCCGACCCGGGAGAGGGTTACTCTGCCTGTTGCTGGACACCTTTCAATAGCTCCTGTGTCTGACCCTGTGGGCTTGCTGACCACACCGACCTTGCTTGTTCTCTGGCTTGTTCCTTCTGCTGTGACCAGTTGATCACATGCGGTGGCTCCGTTGCTTGGAGCCTGAGTTTGCTTCGCTTCGCTGTTTTCGTACAAGGTGTGTTAGCTGTGTCAGCGCACAGGCACCACCAGTGCTGTTCTGAATAGCCCCAAGAAACATAGAGCAAGCACCCTGCTTAGCTGCACGTTGTGTTTGTTTGGGGCTGTTTGCTCCTGCTTGCACCACTGACCCTCGGGACAGTTATGCCATGGGGTTTTTGTGCAGGGGGTAGCTGTTACCTTGGTAGGTTGCCAGCTGATTTCTGTTTGGTACCTAACACTGTGCCCCCCTTTCCATGGGGGTCACTCTCTGGCAGTGTTGTGCTAATTTCTTGGCATGCAGCTCTCTTATAATGACGTCAGGATGAATTATCTTCAGGGCTGAAGCTTGTTGGACATTGGTACTGAGGTTCTGTGCATCTACCCACAACTTTCTGAAAGGGGGATTGTAAAACCATCGTGAGGTGTGCGGTGGTGTCCTGCAGCACCGAGTTGGCCCCAGAGTCTGCCAGGCTGCCCTGTTTGCTCTTTACACGGACTTTCCTGCTAAGGTTTTAATGGTGCAGAGTGTGATGGGTGAGCCTAGACTGAAGTATCAGGGAATTGTTGAGATGAGCCCCTCCTGGATTACGCATGTCCAGCACTATCTGTTGGCTCATTATGTGGGGGCCCATGGGCGCAAATTGTCCTTTGCAATGTGTTAAACACTAAGCTGGGTGTGTTTTCCAACCATTCAAAATATGTTTAAAGGGGCAATAATCCACTAATCGCGGTCCTCGTCCCACTGAGCTGCCCAGATCTGCCCCCAGCCTCAGGTCCAGTGCAGGAAGGAACCTCATGCGGCCCCTCTGCGCTCTGCGGCTGCCCTTAGTGTAGATGTCACAGCAGGAAATCTCAATGGCAGTGTGTACAGCTGGCCACAGAGTGACCTCTCCCGGCTCTCCCAGCTCCATGTCCAGGGGACGGGAGCTGCGTGTGCTCAGCGCTGCTGGAAATCAGGCTGGAGACATCTAATGTCTGGCACCAGACAACCAAGCACCGAGAATTATGTAGGCCCAAAGCTTGATTCTGTTCTATTGATTCTGTGTGAAATAACCTTATTCTTTTTGTACGTGACAAACCATCACAGCAGTCCCTGTGAGGCTTTGCATTTGGGGCATGTAGGGTGATCTGTTCACCACTAAGGAGGTTGTTTTAAAACCACCATCTGTTTGTCTGAAATTAGCATCTGGTCATTGATTATGTTTGTAAAGTTACCAAAAATCATTCTGCAAAACTGTTGCTGTTGTTGAAGTACATGTTTTAAGATCACTGATTAAAGTAACATCAGCAAATGTTCTAAAACAGAGAAATGCAATGTTAACTAAGAATGTTTTGTAATAGCAGTAAATGTTTTAAAATAAAAAAAAATGTTATTGTTTCTGAAGGACACTTGTGTCTTCCAGTTACAAGCTTTAAGTAAATGTTACAAAATTAAAATGTAAATGAATGAATAAGTGATGTGTGTATGTAAAACCAGGGAGTGACGGATCCAGTTGCATCGGCGCGCACCGCCAGACCCCTGCATCCTCCCTGGTGTCTTAGCCACCTGGCCAGTGGACTAACATGAGCAACTAAGGCTAGTAACTATACTTCATCGCTGCAGAACTTGTGTGTGTGTGTGTGTGCAGACAACTGCCTTTCGAAATCTCTGTGTTCACAATAAACGAGGTGTATTGCCTTGTCCCTCTGAATAAAATCCTGCTGTTTATTTATAACAATTAGAGCCCTGTTTTGGAAAGGTGCCCCACTGCTCTGGGCTCAGCCGTCCTGGACAAACCCAGATCTGGCAGGACAAGGTCACCAGAGCCCAGGAGTTCTCTGGAAACAGGTTAGCTGAGTACAGGGGAGCACAGGGGGAGCTGCCCTATTCCCATGTTAGCTGAACACAGGGAAACACAGAGGGTAGCTCTCCTGTACTCGTGTTAGCTCAGTGCTCTTTGTGGGCTGCTCAGTGTTTGAGACATTGACTCCAGACAAGTGTATCCCTGGTGATTTTTCAGGCCCAATGAACTGCCTGAACTTCAGTCTTAGCACCTGGCACGGACATCTGGGATGTTCCCTTGTTTGCTGTATGCTGCTGGGAGTGTCTGGCTCCAACGCGGAGACTGACTCCCTCTGGGCTTGTGCCGATGGACACCAGATCCTGAAACCAGATCAGACACTGCAGGCCACCACCTGAGGAGGAGACCACAGGGGAACTTTGTAGCCACAGTGGCAGAAACGTAACGTCAGGCTGGAGATCTATGAGAGCAGCACCTGATCCCATGATTTTCTGTGCACGGATAACCAGGATTGCTCATGTCTAATTCTAGCAAGACAAGGTGGAGGAGGTAATATCTCCAACATCAGGTGGTGCGAGAGAGAGACAGGCTTTCGAGCTTACACAGAGCTCTTCTTCAGGTCTGGGAAGATACTGAAGTGTTACAGTTAAATGCAAGGTGGAACAGATTGTTTAACAAAAGTAGTTCACACATATTGTAAGGGTGACGTGGCTTGATAGCGTCTCTGCAGTCATGGGACAAAAATGGGGGGCTAGTGGGCTCCCGAATGTTATAATACGCCATACAGTCAATATCTTTATTAAGACCATGATTTTTAGTGTCTGTCAAAGTTATGAATTTAAGCTCTTGAGCTTGTCTTTTCAAGGTGTTCTGCAGGTTTCCTTCGAGAATGAGGCCTGCGAGGTCTGATATAAGGCGATCTCTTTGTGAAATGTGTTCACCCATGGATGACGTGGTGTTTTGTCTTTTGTCATTTCCTGTGTGAGTTCATTCCAGAGCACAGTGAGTAGCTGGTTTCCCCACAATGGGGTATTCAGTGCGCTGGGTGAGGCACACCATCTGTTGTGATAGGCACGTGTAGGACCCATGGATCTCGCAAGGTGTGTTGTGGGGGGTGCTGATCATCACAGCAGTGGAGATATGGCTGCAGGTTTTGCATCACGTTGTATCTGGTGCTGTGTGGAATTGGTGGGTCCTGGTCTGGGGACATTTCTTCTACCTGTTAACACTTTGGAGCTGTGCAATTAACAGCAGCAGAAACGGAAACCTTCCTTCCAGTTATCCACAGGCCTGAGGGAGGCAGGGAAGTGTGAGCTTTTCAAGACCCCCCTACAGTTTATTTCAGCACCATGTCACTGAAATTACTGCACTTTGTGCCCCCGCGGTGGTCTGGTGAGAGGCGTGGCTGCCAACTGGAAGGCCTGAATGCTGGAGTGGATTGTGTCTGAAGGCCTGGGGGGGCCAAAGAGAAGGTGCTGAGCTGCTGGCTGTCTGCTTCAGATACTCGTGAAAGCAGCTGATGTGGCTCCAAATGGTGTATGATTTCAGACGAAGCCCCTCAGTGTTCCTCTGGCATCCGCAACTGCGAAGGCTGGATCAAGTCAGAAAGAATAGTGAAGACTAATAGTCTGCCCTCTGGAAAGGGCGTCTGTGTCTATTTGCCACAAGGAAGCAGCATTTCGAATGAGTTAATTAGCAGGTGTGCCAGAATTGCTGTGTGCTGACAGTCTGGGTCTGTTCTGGGCAGGTCTGTCTGTCCTGCACTGATTACGTCTGTCCTGCACAGTGCATGTCTGCCTGCATTTCTTATTAGATGCTGCTGTTCAGCCACTTGGCTGCACAGAGACACCAGACACCAGTGTAAATAGCACTGTGGCAAACGTGCCCTGCCCGGGGAGTGCCCTATTGGGTGCAGATTGAAGAAATGCTCCTTAGCAGCAGGTTCGTGTCTCCGTCGAACTCCAGATCAAAGTGAGATGTAAAGCAGCAGCCATCAACATTTCAGGTTCTTTCTGTCACATCTCCTTGTCACAGATCCCCCACCCTCCCATTCTGCTCCAGAATAGCCCATGCATCTACCTGACATCACAGGCCATGTGCTCTTGTAGCCGTGCTTATCCCAGGATGTTAGCGTGGCACGGTGGGGGACGTAAGAATCTTGTATTAGACCAAGTTCTGTTGGCGAGAGAGAAACGCTTTCAAGCTACACAGAGCTCATCTTTAGGTCTGAGGAAGAGCGCTGCATGGCTCCAAAGCTCGTCTTTCTCACCAGCAGAAGTTGCTCCAATACAAGACCTTACCTCTCTGCCTTGTCTATCGCAAGGCTTGGGCATTTTAACCTTGCTGCGTTCCCTACAGGGTGGCATTTGGCTATTACAGCCTAACATTAAGGAGCTCATTAATTACTGTGCTTCAAGCCAGGTTTGTTTTGACCCCATTCTATGTCATGAGTAATGGGTAGCCCTGTTTCCGTCCCCCTTTACGTAACCCCATGTTGTACCATAGCCGCCCCTCACAGTTACTGATGCCAGGACCTCAGGTTCCTCCTCAGGAAAGGACCAGGAAGGGAATTGCTGATTCCATGCCAGGCGTTACCCAAATCGCCTCCATGGGCCTCTCATCATGTCTTTTGCACCGGAAAAGCTCTGGGCTCCTGACTGCTTCCTCCCCTTGACTGGTGGCAGTGGGACCAAGGTTACTGAGTTATGGCCAGGGCTTTAGCTGTCTCCTCTGCCCCTGGAAGTCGTCAGGGAGGTGCCTGCCAATCTCCGCAGGTTTAGTTGAAAAATGTGACTTTGTCTGCATTGCCTGCGAGCGTCAGGCCTGCCTCCCAGCACTGGCTGATTCTTAGGAGTGAATGGCTATGGCCCAGGGCAGCTCTTGATTTCCTGAGTCGTGGGAGGGGGAAGAGCAATGGAGAGTGCAGACCTTGTAAACGATCACAGACTGCTCTGCAGCCAGGGTCTCACGCCAGGGGCCACAGACCAGGCGTCCCGGAGGAGCCATCTTCTTCTGGGAGGCCTGGCAGAGCAACACATCTGGGCCGTTCCCCACAGCAGCCTTATGATGCCTGCTGTGGCGGGGCACCCCCCTCCTCCCAGCCACGCCGCGGCTACCCTCCCTCGTGGGGTGGGGGAAGAAGAGCACCCCACGGCCCCGTGTCTGAGGAGGGGAGTGAAGATGCTAGGGACCTGCCTGCCCACAGGTCTCCTGTGCTCCCGGTGGTGCTAGGCCCCCTCCCAGCCCAGCAGTGTCTGGTCAGGGGCCCAGCCCTTCCCCACTGTCACTCTGGAAATGGCAGCTGCTCCCTCTGCCCTCCTGCTGTGGCTCAATGCGAGTGGCAGGCCCCGGTCCCGGCTCTGAGCAGTGGCCTTCGGGGGCAGGCTGGCTGCGCTGGCCCAGCCAGGGGCAGGGCGGTTCCTAAGCGGGAAGAGGACCTGGAAACTGCCCTGTGCGGGCACAGCCCAGTCCCTGCTGTGGGGAGGGGGCAGCTCTCTCAGGCCCCTTCCTGAGCCACCTGCGCCAGGTGAGCAGAAGCCGGCTGACGCTAACCCCAGGGGATCTGGGGATGCTGGAGCCTGTGCCCATCACACTCCCATTGGGCCTTTGCCCTTGCGTGACATTTCTTCTGTAGAGTGCAATGCCCCTCGTGCCGAGAGCGCCTCTGCCCCACTTCTGCTCTGGCTGCGGAGTAAAGCAGCCGCTGATCTCCAGCAGGGAATCCAGGGGCAGGATGGAATGGCCCCAGGGTTAGTACCCATAAGGAATGGCTCAGAGGAGGCAGACAGTGGCCTTCAGAGGGACGCCGGGCCTTGTGCCTAGCTGAGGCTAGGGTGACTTTCAGCCTCACTGCACAGATGCGTCTTCCTGGCTGTTTTGTTTGCTCCTTGCAGGCTGCTCCTTTACCCCGGCTTGTGTTGCTCGGGGTGTTTCAGTCTCTGCAGGCACACCCGATATCTCTCTCGGGAGAGCAGGAAGTCTCTCTTGCTCTCAAAGGCACAAGCTGGCTGTCCATGGGAGCAGCACGATGCAGTTGGGACCTGCCCAGCCTCTGTTCACAGGGCTTTGCTGGAGAGTAGGTGCAGGGCGTGCGTCACCCATCTGCTAGACAGTCACTTGTGACATGGGATTTTCCAGCTGGACTCATCTGTAGGCAGGAAAGCAACATATTACCAAGCAGCAGCAGGGCTGTGATGCAACTTAAACCTCAGACAGTGGTTTTTCAATAAACTAGATGAAAACAATATCAGCGGCAATAGCATGCAGTGCTCGGAGCAGCTGTGGGAGCCCAGGCTGGCTTAGGCAGACGTGTCTGTGGGAGTAAGAAACCAACCTACCTGTGTGACTGGTAATAATATCTGACACTCACTTCGTGCACTGAACTATCCCCCTCTGCCCCTCCTACCTGTGGGAGACCTAGGAACCCGCCTGCTACAGCTGGTAACTTCCCAGCTCTACTCAGGCTGTATCAGATGCTTTCAGAACGGAGGTTAAATAAATCGCACCAAGCCCCTTAGCTGCTGCTGTGCATCCCTGTGCCCCAGGGAAAAGCGCGGCAAACTGCCCTGGGGAACTTGGCAGCAAATGCCTGTCCCCCTCTGGTGCCCCTGACCCAGCTTGGGGCATGGGAGTCAAACTATGGGTCAAGAGACACATTTTGCAAATATGGCCCATGTCTTTATACTGGTCTGAATCAGCCCTCTTCCGCACAGTGGGGCCCAGGCCTCTGCCCTGGCTGTGTGGGGTTAAAGCCACCCCCGGATCTGAATCGGTCTCGAAGTACTATTAGCAGCCCTCTCCAGGAGCCTGTTCTCCTGACTGTAGAAGCTAATTTCTCCTTGGCGGTAAGTGCCTCCAGTCTCATTGCTACGTGTACAGCCAGCATCGCCTCGGCTGGGAAATCACTGGACACGTGGTCAAACCTTTGGAAAGAAAATGTTCCAAACTGCAGACGATAAGAGGCCATTCTAATTAGCCCACTGATGGTTAACAAGGGGTCTCCCTGGGCAGTATACTCCAGTGGTTGAGGAGCGATTTCCAGGATCACCTCTGCCCCAGGTGACACGGCCGTCTACAATGGCCCCTTCCCAGGAGAAGGGAGATGAAATGTGAACTCTTGGGTCTCTGGGTCGGTGCAAAACTGACGAGCAAGGCACGTTCAGTTCAGTGTGTGCTCACGGCAGTGGCACCAGGAAACTTCATAGCCCTGGGGCAATGGCAGATTTAGATCTCACCCAACCCAGCACAGGCCAATGGAGTGCTGTGCATCAGGCCAGACCTGACGTGAGAGAGTGAAGTACTGGGTGGGAAACACAGGGCGCAGCCTGCCCCAGCAGCAATTGCAGAGCTGTGGGCTTGGTCGTGCTCCCCTCTCTCTGAACAGAGAGATGCTGCAAAGCCACACCAATAGTGCGAGTCCTGGCTGGACGTGGATCTCACCCTGCTCAGAGGAGGGAGCGGGGAATTCCGGCTCTGCTGCTCCCTGAGCGGCACAGGCCCTGCAGGTTGTATTTGTGAATCTCAGACCTCACGTCACGGCAGGGCTCAGGTTCCCTGCTCATGTCAGGCTGCTGGAATTCAGGATGGCCCAACGGGCAGGGGGCTCGCTGGAGGGCACGTGCTTCTCCCAGGGCACAGGTCTGAGAAGTGCTGCCTCTCTGAGCATCCGCGGGACGCAGAGGGAGGCCCTGCTGGACACCGTGTGTGTATGTGTGCCTGTGCGCGAGCGTGTGCGTGTGTGTGTGTCGGAGGAGGGGACTCGTTTCAGCTGGAACTGAGGGGCTCAGCCCCTCTCAGGATCCGGCTCTGCCTTGGTAGCCACGATCTGTACTGAGAGGCCAGATCAGTGGCTCATCCTGTGGGAATGCTCCCTCCTGTGGTGAGGGTGCTGAGGAGAGACAAGCCCAGCTCCTGGGTTAGGTTGCTCCATGCCAAGGAGCCTCTAGCCGCAGCCCATAGATATCCTGGCCTCAGCGGTGCAGCGGCTGTGGAGTCAGTGGGCAACACACACGCACTGTGGGAGCGTAGGGCCCGGGTGAGGTTTTGTGCATTATAAGAATTACCTTCTACCTGGTACATCTCGTAACCTAGCAGAGAGTTAACTCTGTACTGGGATTGCCCGGCGCGACCAGCTGCCAGTATTACCTTGCTTTTAGGTGCTTTTCGTGCCTTGGAGCCAAAGGCTGATGGGCGCAGGGTCAGAGGGAATTCAGAAGGTGTCAGGAGATTCGAAGCGACTCCGGGGGTCGCAGGGGTTTTAATGGGCCGTTGCCATGATGATCCTTAGTCTGACTGGCACTAACATCTGCCTGCACTTCCAAACGAAGCGAGCCTGGAGCTAGCCAGCGTGGAAGGAGCTGGGAATCCTTGCCAGCTGCACTAGAAGGGCCTGGGCCCTGGAAAACGGCAGCAGCTGGTGCTGTATGAGATGCGCACTCACCAGAGCTACCAGAGCTGCTTGCAGAGCCACCGGCCTGTGGAAGTGCAGGCTCTGTTACTATAGTTACTGCTGGGCTCTGGGTAACAGTGAGAGAGATTGAAAAATTGCCTGTTTTAGCAACAGCTGATCTTCACTTGGCAACAGCAGGCACGTGGCAGCAGCCTGCAGAGTGGCTGCTCTTCAGCCTTGGTAAGTCCCTTTCCCAGGAACTATTTGCTGTCCTTTTGCAACACCGTTAACATGCGTGGCTCTCACCGCTGCACACCTGGCAGAGCCTCTGCCCCAAAGAGCTGCTGCCTGAGCTCAGATGTGAGGGGACAGCAAACGCTGGCCGCTGTTGTGAGACCACATGGTGGCTTTGGCTGATAAGGCTCCCCGGGGTCTGTACATGAATTTGGGATCCTGCTGCTAATGGGAGCGCCCCGGGGCTAGAGACTTTGCAGGAGAAGTGAATCGACTCTTGTAGCGTTGCAAGGCAGCCACCTCCAGCACCTCTGGGTGGCATCTGTCATTTCTGCCCAGCTCCTCAAGCTCTCCTCAGGCCCTCCAGGGGCAGGTGAGATCAGGGCAGCCTCTGGACTGGCTGCGTTTGTCACATTTCCAGAACACAGCCTGGGGAGAAATATTGGGATTGCGAATAGTCTAACAGAAAGGAGAGCTGCCCTGATTTCCAGGCAAGACAGCCACTGGATTCTGGAGAAACGCCAGCACTAGCCACCCTGAGAGCTCTATGGCCGGCTTCCTACCAGCCTCAGAGCAAGGTGTGCATCAGAGTTGTTGGGAAGCACCACAAAGCTGGGCCCCCAAATTGGAAGACAGCCCACTTCACCTACACAAGGGTGCCAACCTCATTTGCTATGGTGGGCCAGATTTGAATGAAATGTACTTCAAGCAGGCCGTACATACCAATCATCAAAATACTAGGTACAGCCATTTTTATGTAGTAGTATATTTTATTTGCTACATATCAGCGATATAAAAACTGCAGTAAGTTCACTTCTACAACTACTCCTATTTTATGATTAAAAGAAGCGATCAATGGTTAAGAATAATAGCTCTGTGCAATGCCCCAAGCCCACACTTTCCCTTTTCCGTCTTTTGGAGCGCTGTGTATTGTGCACACAGTGTTCCACGCGCTGCTGCCAGAGAACACAGATCTTGTGGCAGCACGTGAGGCCGCCAGAGAGTACAACGCTGCGACATGTCATGGCAGTGCACGCTGCCACCTGGGGCCAGACCAAAAAAGTTGGTGGGCCATATCCAGCCCGCGGGCCGGATGTTTGACATCCCTGATCTACAACCTCCAGCCAGAGGAGAGACCCCATCACCTACATCCAGCTGCACAGGAGGGGGCCACGTGTTAGCAAATCCAGCTCTGATAATTAATTATTGGTGGCCGTTTTCTTAGTGATCCAATCTGTGATGCTAATTAGCTGCAGTTTCAGAAAGTTCTTGTGTGACTAAATGATTCTGGATCCGTGGCTTGTGCTCACATAAACCAGCAAGAGCTGACAGCTTCACGGTGAGAGCGCAGCCCAGGTATGTGCCGATTTTACCCAGCACAATGAGGAGCGAACTTTATGTGGGTTCACATTATTGATTCAAGCCTTTTAACAAATCAAAATAGTTTGAGAGAAAGTCTGTGTGGGAAAGGCGGAATCCAGAGTCCTGAAGAAAAGTAATACTATTAATAATAATAATAAACACTGATATTACTTTAGTACCTAGATGCCCCAGTCCAGAGCAAGGTCGCATTGTGCTGGGAGCTGGACAAATGTGGAAGATGACTGTGCCAGGCCCAAGAAGCTCACAGTCTCACAAACGTGCACAGCTGGATGGGGCTGAGCAGGGAGTACAGGGTTATAAAAAGAATAGGATGTCCACAGTTCATAACAGGGCCACAGTGATGGAAAGGGCTAGTGGTCTGGGGATCCTGGGTTCTTGGGAGACCAGCCTGAGACACCTTGGGCCTGGTTTTCAGAGGTGCTGAAAGCTGGCAATGTCAACGGAAGTCAGTGGGTGCTTCCCCAAGTTAAATGTCCCAACAATTCAGTATTTAAACTTTCTGCACATCACCTAGCACAGCTGTGGCTGTTGTTATTGCTTATCATAGACAGTGTGGGGATGGACACACAGAAAATAGCTGAGCAAGACAGGGATGTTTGTAGCTGATGTACTGCCAGTGTGCTGGGCAATGCGCACTCACAAGGAGCCTACAGTCTAACTCAGAGGCACATGGCAGCCCCCTGGTGCATGCACCTCCCGGCAGGGCTGTGTTGCTGTTTAAAGGCTTCGGGGAAGAAGAGAGTGGCTGAGTGGAGAAGACCATTGGAAGTACGTGGTTACCCAGCCCTGCCAGCATGATCTCTGCCAAAGGGGTGCTTGACAAGCAGGTGTTTCTGAGAGCAGAGGTTCTCAGAATGATGAAAAGTCCCAGAGGGGTAGCCGCATTAGTCTGTATACAGCAAAAACAACGAGAGTCCGGTAGCATCTTAAAGACTAACACATTTCTGTGGGCACAAGCTTAAATTTGTTAGTCTTTAAGGTGCTACATGACTTTTGTTGTTTTTTCAGAATGGTCACATGCTCTGAGTGGCCCAAGGTGTAGCAAATAGATTGGCTTTGCTGCTCCTGTGGTGTGTGGTGCAGACACCTTTCCCGCAGCTGGAGCAGGTGCATGGCATCCAGCCCTGTGTGCAAACTCACCCTTCTGTCCCTGTTTAAACCCTCAATGCTCCACGTGAGTGCATCTTATTTCCATGTCCCCAAAGCTATCTGCGGTGTAGACGTAACATCTATTTCTCACAGGAAAGTTTTGCCTAAACTGAAATCCAAGACAAATGGCTGGTGAGTAAATGTTCAGAGCTTCAGTAATGGAATGACCCCTGTGGTGCATGAAGAAATCTGAACGGCGATGGCTGACATACAAACCCCCTCCCTCTGCCCCACACCCAGGCTCTCTTCAGTCAAGCACTGACGTTCATTAAAGAGTCCAATGGAGAATACATTATAGCAGCCACAAATAACTTGAACATTGAACGGAAAGTCTTTTGTTCCTCATAAATTACCCCAAAGGCTCATCACCTGAGCTTCCTGCAGTGCTCTGGGTCGCTAGCACTCACAGCACTAAACACTCTTGCTGTGTGCCACCGAGGAGCCTGAATAGTTGGTATTTCTCCTTTTCAGACCCCAAAATGACAACCCGAGTGACTGGCTTGAATTCTGCGCAGAGCACACCTTCCCTCTACATCAGCATTAGGCGTCTTCAGGGGCTGGGTCTGATCGTAGCTTTCCCTTCTGCCCTCGAGCTCGTCTCTCACCCCCAGGGAAGCAAGTCCCGTGGGAGGGGGATGGTGTTGCACTTTACCAGTAAGTTAGCTCTGCCTTCAGCCTCACTGGCCTGTCCTAGATCAGGAGCCTTCCCTTCTTATAGCACATGAGTTTGTTCAACACCCCTGATGATCCTCTCTTCTCCTGCCCGAGGCCCCATGACTGAGACAGGAGCATGCATGTTCCAGAAACTCTGTCTCTCAGCATTACTCCTGGGTGCTCCCTCAGGTTCTCTGTCTCCTGGGACGTCTGCGTTTAATTACCTAGTGACAGTGATCGTACCAAAGCCAAGATTTATTAAGAAAGAAAGAAAACAGAGTTAACACAAAAGATACAATTTGCATAACATATCTAGACTGACCCTCTGAATGAGGCACATTAGATACAACCTCAGCTCCCTGAGAGAGAAGGCAGGAAAGGGAGTCACTTACATCTCGTAGACTCATAGACTCATAGGTCAGAAGGGACCAATATGATCATCTAGTCTGACCTCCTGCACAAGGCAGGCCACAAAACCCTACCCATACACATTTATAACAACCCCGAACCCATGACTGAGTTATTGAAATCCTCAAAAGTGAGATTTGAAGACCTCAAGCTGCAGGGAATCCACCAGCAAGCGACCCATGCCCCATGCTGCAGAGGAAGGCGAAAAACCTCCGTGGCCCCTGCCAATCCGCCCTGGAGGAAAATTCCTTCCCGACCCCAAATATGGCGATCAGCTAAACCCCGAGCATGCAGGCAAGACTCACCAGCCAACACCCAAAAAGGAATTCCCTGCAGTAACTCAGTTCCCATCCCATCAACATTCCCACAGACCATTGAGCAGACTTATCTGCCGATAATCCAAATCAATTGCTCAAATTAAACTATCCCATCATAACATCCCCTCCATATACTTATCAAGCTTAGTCTTAAAGCCAGATAAGTCATTTGCCCCCACTACTTCCCTCGGAAGGCTGTTCCAGAACTTCACTCCCCTAATGGTTAGAAACCTTCGTCTAATTTCAAGTGAAAGCAACCCTCTCCTCTGGCCACTGTCTGTCTAGCCTGTGGGCAACACTCGCTCTCTAGGCATCTTTTGCTGGGCCTAGGACCCCCTCGCCCAGGGCCTTTAGGGAAGAGGGCCCTATGGCTCCTAATTACGTCTGGATTTAACCCCCCCACACCTTGTTCTTTCCAAGTGTGGCATGTCAAAGGCCCTGGGGGTGGCTATTAAGTGGAGTGATCAGCCTCTGGTCTGTACCATGGTTCCTTTCTAAAGGGGCAGGGTCAGCGTCCTGCAGCCCACGCTCCTCTCTGGCGTGTGTGCCGGACCTTGGCCGCTAAGCCAGAGTGTGTAACCAAAGCTCTGTGCAGGGCAATGCTCCTAGGGCACCTCTCCTAAGGGGTAGACGCACCAACCAACAACAGCCAGGTGGGCAGTGACACTAGCGATAGACAGCATGTTTCGGCCACGTAATCGCACGCAGGTGGCATGGTAACACAAACACAACAGTACAACTATAGTCATGACTAATCCCCTGGACTGCAGGCTGCGGGTGCTTGGAGTGTCCAGGAGGAACGCCGAAATTCAGTGGCAGTCGGCAGGAGACATGCGAGCTACGCTACGTAGAGTAGCTTGCGGATCTCCTGTCAACTTCCTAACGTCTACTTACCATGGCGTCCCCATGAGGCGGTGCCGATGGGAAATGCCCTCCTGTCGACACAGCGTTACTCTTTTTGGTGGGGGTCGACGTCTGGATCGACTGAGTGGGTGTCCACTGCTGCTCAATCGATCCCACAGAAGCAATCCGGCGGCGCCACCAGTGCCACCATCACTGTAGACATAGGCTGAGCGAGTGTGGGTTTGAGTCCAGCAATTTATATGGAAGATGTTTCCGAGACGATGGAACCCTCTTTAGTGAACAGAGGCAATAAAATGGCTCTGTGTGAAGTGGCAGGGTTGGGGGAGAGATGGCGCTGGGCGTGGGGGGTGGCGTGAATGCAGCTTTTTGTTTGTTAATGATGAGGACTCTGTCATCAGGAGCTGGGATGCATGGCTAGTGGGCTTCTCTGGCCAGGATGATCTATAGCCACCCTAAGAATCTTCTACAACCAGCCTGCCACCCTCCCTGGGGATGGGAAGCTGCCACCTTTGGTTCCTGTTCCTGGAGGAGGAAACCCTCCCCTCTACTTGGCATGTGCTGGATTGCCACATGGCTGCACTGATCGCCTGTTTCTGGGCGGCCGCGAGGAGAAGGACATTGAGTGGCAGGTTTCTTCTCCCAGCCTGCCTGGTGTTCTGGGCGGGTTTTCAGTTTATGTGTTGTCATTAATCTTTACATTAAAAATGTGTGAATGTAGCTGGAAGGTGAAAGCTAACAACTTGTGCCTGCTATTATTATACATGCCAGAAGCAGTAATGATTAAAGGGACTGTAGTGTGAGGTAAAGAGATGCCATCCTGGAACCAGCTGACTGGGTGATACAATTAAGATAAAGAAATCATGTATTCTAAGGAACCGGGAAGCAGAAGTGATGAAATGTGTGATTGGGGAGTGTGGGGATGAGATGAAATTAAAGAAAAATCACAGTAAGGAGCAGAAAATGAGCAGGACTCAGAACAAGAGATGCAATTGCTCAGATGATAAGAAGAGCAGAAATAAATTGAGAACAAACATCCTTGGAACAGCAGAAGTGAAGATACAAAAAATTCTTTCCCAACTCGATTAAGAAATTTATTGCTGCGCTAAAATGAAAGAGTCTGAATCAGTAGGAAATTGTGGTGCTGAACCACCAGCTTCCCTCTGCCCTGGCTGCAAGGAGGGGAACCAGGGACAAAACTCACAGCAACTGGGAGAAGTGCAAACCTTTGGAAATTCACATTCTGTCTAGTAACTGCCCTCGCAAGGTTTGCCCAGTGGGGGAGGAATAGGGAAGTGATGCCGTACATAAATAATGACCACACCAGCCAAGAAATAAATGTGTGACTTGACAGACGTGGCAGAGCAGTAAATAGCATCTTGAGGCAGCAAGAGGCAAGAGCTGTTGGCACTAGTAAAATGGTGGGTGGGAAAGACACACTGGGCCTGGCTCGTGGCACTTCCCTGAACTGGGACGGGCTGGGGAAGAACATGAGAACAGCCATACTGGGTCAGCCCAATGGACCATCTCGCCTAGTGGCTGGTGGAAGTGCTTCATAGGAAAAGAACAGAACAGGAAAATGATCCATCCCGTCCCCCGCTCCCAGCTCCTGGTACGCAGGGAGCACAGAGCTACCAATGAGAGACAGAGAAGGTGTGTGTCCGGCCACCAGAGAGATGGAGAGAAGCTGCAAGCAGGGTGAGGCAGGAGTCCTGCCAGACTGTAACCAAGAAGTCAGAGCTCCCCTGATGAGGCAGCGCCTGAAGTTGAGATTGTCAGTTTGTTCTGTGGGCTCTCATGGCTCGCAGCAAACAGCAGCACACACAGGAGTCTGGAACAAGAGAGGTAATTATTACAGCCATTTTCCATCAGCAGGCAGTTGAGTTTAAAAGCTGATATGGGAAGCAGAACCCTCAGTAACTAGAGCTGACTGGGCCGGACCCAGGTACACACCCAGATGCTGTTGACACATGGGAAACCCTGCGTAAGAAACCCAGGTGAGAAATGCTGCAAGGGGCAATAGGGTTATATCCCAGCACTGGGGAAATTCAGTTCGATCCAAGCTGTCAGAGACAAATCCTGCTGGGGCAGAAAGCAGAGAGCACTGTAACTGAGTTACGTCCACACTGCCATAAACGGCTACGGGCACAGCCGCGGCTGGCCCGGGTCAGCTGTTGCTGGCCTGTGGGGCTAAGGTGGCGGGGCTATAAAATTGCAGTGCAGATGTCCAAGCTGTCCCAGTACTGCCCACTCACCACTGCCCCAGTGCCTCATCCCATTGCCCTTAATTCCCCCTTGGGAAATGGAGGTTACGAGGACCCTTCGAATGGCCTTTGCCCTCGCAAAGCGGCTGGTAAGCCGAGCAGCTCACTCATGCTCCCTCGTGGATCAGCACCTTCCCCAGCTATTTCTGTCCAGACTTAGAGCATGAGAGCCTCGGGGTGGGTCTCTGGCCTCTGTGCCCCTCTGGAGTGTGCGGAGAACATTCCCAGGGCTCTGGAAATCATTGCCAATAACAATTAGCGTGACGATAACCCATTGCCTGGCCACTCTGCGCAGCCAAACCTGCCCACCCCTTACGGGGTCATACAGGGCTCGAGTTACGGGAAAGGCTGGTCCCCAGGCTGTGGCTCACTTTCATTTCGACAGGTACGAGGGTCGGGGCCATATGGCAGCTGGGCCCCTGTCATTCAAACAAGTTTGTTGTGCTTTTCCATCCCAAACTTCCCCCAAGTTTCACCCTGACTGTCTCAGTGGGGCCGCCCTGCACGCGCCATTCGGCAAGGGCCAAGCACAGGGCAGCGTTGTGTGGGAGACGCCACACGTTGAGGGCAGTTTGCAGGCATGGCTGGCTGCCCTGGTTCTGGCAACCCGGCTGAGCTGGCCGGGCAGGTGTGAGCCGTGATGAGCTGTAGCCTCCTGCATTTATTTGTGCTCTCCCTTTCCCCTCCTGCAGGGTGACTGCACCCTGCTCCTCCCCATGCACCTGCCCCACCCACGCACCGGCTGGCGGGGTAATAGCATCTCCTCACGTGCCACGGGACTCAAGGGGCCCGTTTCCCACAGAGAGGTGCGGACATCAGGCTGGGGACTCAGCAGAGGCACCCCGGGATGTTGGGCAGAGTCTGGAAACAGCTGAGACACTAGAGGGAACATTCCTGTTAGCCCAAAGGGCTGGGAGCCAGACCCCTGGGCCCTGTCCTTGGGTCCAGTACTCGCTCTGTGGTCTCAGACAAGCCATGTGCCCCTGTGCCTCAGTTTCCCTTGCAGTAAAATGAGGATGATGCTACCTAACCTCTTTGGTGAAGCATCGGGAGGTGCCGGGGTGGAAAGGGCTATATCAGAAAGCAGCCTTCTCCGTCTCTGGCCAGGACAACGGGGGAGCTGTCCAGGCCAAGCCTCAGTCGTTATTGGCTGGGATTTCAGTGAATGGAGCTGAAGTATCAGAGCTGATTGTGGACTGTAAAATTATCTGAATTCAGACCTGGAGGAGCAAATTCCTTTCATGTGTCTTTGCTGCACTGAAAGAATCTCCCGTATGTGCTGGGACCCTTCATGGGGAGTCGCTTTAGTGAGATGCAGTCCCTGGGGAGTCTCTCCTGCAGCCTCTCGGTGTATTCCTTGAAATAATGAGAGGACTGATTCACAATTGCAAACTTTCTGAGCTCTGGTGTGTGTTCACGCCTCATGTTTATGCTGTACATGGGCCACTTGATTAGACAATATTTTGGTTCTAGAGCAACAACCCCATATCTGCATCGTTAAAGCCGAAAGCCGGTTTGAGTTGTTGTTTTGTTGCTGCGGCTTCGAGTGGGAATGAATGCCTGTTGTCTCTCTCCTTTCAGGATGCTTTTAGATGCTTCTCATTAGTTCTCAGTAAGTGATATTAATATACACAACCCACAGTCTGGTGCAGCAAGAAAGTTTTATCTAATTAGTCACATTAAAACTTTTGAACTCAGTAAATCTCTGTGATAGACTCCAAGTGAATCCTGAGCTTATTTATAGCACCCACATTTTTAAACTGCAATATGTTGTTCTGTTCATAAAGAAAATAAATGGCATCTCGAAATCGTCAGCCGCTAATTACGGACACTTCTTAACTCGTACTAATTCTAGGCCCTGATGCCTGCGATAGAGCACAGCAGAGGCTGGCCTCAGGGCACCAGTTGCAGTTTAACAGAGTTTCACAACAGGGAGTATTGAGATTCAGTAGGAAATCAAACAATTAATAAATACTAGTAATGTGCTCCCGGTGGGGGCAGTCTGCAGCAAATGCATTACAGTAAAAGTTCCTCAGAGAGATTAATATGGCTGATGGAGTTAATGCAAAAGACGGGATGGCCCCAATGAACTCTCCTCTGGCCCAAATTATAGCTCTTCTAGGTGCTACGGTAACCCAAGTAATAGATGATCATTCATAATTTTACTTGTGTCACTTCCCCAGACAGGATTGTTGGCCCCCGGTTTTGGGGCTCTCACAGCTAGTCCACACAGGAAAATTGACCAAAATAGCTATTGCAAGCTAGCTTGCCTGTGGAGTCTATCCCTCTGTTCCAGAGCATTTACTCTGCTTTGGAAGTGCACAAATTATTCCAGGATAAGTTGACTTTTATTCCTGAATAAAGTGCCCACATGCTCTTGTTTTTTTCCAGAATAACTATTGCAGAACAGCTTATTCTGCATTGTCCCCACGTGGACAAGCCCTTAAACTCTGGCATGATGACTTTAAATCAAAAGAGCTGGAAACCGCAGAAAGGCTCTGCTTGGCTCTGATATTGTTCATTTGGGTTATGTCTGTGTGGGTAAAAGGAATTAAACGTCCTCCATCAAAACAAAACCTGGGTTTAAAATGGACTGTTTACAATATACCAATTAAATTAATTAAATCTCTGTGCTGCTTCTATTCTTGCTGACAGTCCAGGCCATGACGTTCAGCATCTGCACTATTGATTCAGCTAGCTAGTCCTGTTTTTTCCCTCTCAACCTGTATATTAATGGTGTGGAAATGTATTTTCCTAAGCCTTCAGGTTGCTGCTTCAAAAGCACATTTTTCACCTGTCACTTTCTCCTTGACCTCTGCAAAGAATTATGGGGTATAAGTGAAATTCAAATAAGGTAAATGCTTTATCTACTCTTCCTGCGTTTTCATCCTCTCCAAAGTAAAAATGAAAAATACAGCAGCGCTTGCAAAGATGGATTGAGGCAGGGTGAGGATTTTAAACTTTATTCAATAAAGTGCTGGTATCTAACCAGAAAAAAATTATTTGATCTCTTTAACATATGTGCACTGAGCCGTTTGGGGCCTCCAAGTGATAGATCTTTGCTGCAGCTTGCAGGTGTTTGACATTCTGCACCTGGAAAGGACAGGGACCCACGTGTTCTGCTTTGGGCTGAGTCATGAAGATGCAGGGACATCTTTGATCCCGGGATGCTGTACTACACACCAGACCACTGATGCAGTAACTGCAGCTTACTTCAGGCTCTAATCAGCAAGAATACATAAGGATTGAGGTGTCACCAGCCAGGTGGATTCACTGATGATGTTATGGGATGAAAGATATAAAGTCTCTCTGTCTATAGTCACTCGAAACCTCTTCCCTAGTGTACAGGTATTCTGTGCAATGAATGGAAACAAACACTGGATCTTTGTGTAACTTAGTTCATTTCAAATCCCTAAACAAAAATATAGACCCCCTATATTAGGGTCTAACCCTAAATACTAAATTATACTTTCAGCTGAGCTGTTATTAAAGCCAGAGCCCATTGATACATACAGCAGCTCCTTGTCTCCTATTGTCTGTGATGTTATACAAATGTGAGAGGCCAGCTACCTAGGTCTGGGTAACGTGGCGCCTTGTGCGCTGCAGACCCGTCTGTGGGAAAGCTGAACACGATGTTCATTCTTCAGGGAGGAAAATGGAACAGTGAGATCAGCAAAGCTCTTTGGAAATCTTCCCTGTCCATTATCACCTCTTCTGTCGCTGAGATGCAACCAGTGCTGGGGAAAATGCTGCAACCTTCTCATGGTGCCTGGCTAACTACACCACAGTGTAGGGCAAGGAATTATTAGTATCATTTCCAGCGGCAGCTGCACCTCAGCGTATGTATGTTGCTGTGGGGCACTGGGGGGGTTAATGCGTTAAAGGCTGAGGTGCTCAGACATGATGGTGATGCGGGCCAAACAAGTACCAGAGACGCACTCAGATCTCAGAATGTGCCCATCAGAGATTTCCTGGCTGCTAGTTCGGGAAATTAAAACAAAGCTCTCAGCTGCCTGTTAATTCCTTTGTGTTCATGGATATCCCCAACTAGCAGAGCCTTGAGTGGGTTTATGCTGAGTCACACTGCCAAAGCTGCTGGCCCTGACCTCTAGCAGCTTCTGGCCTGCGGTGCTGGGAACCCGAGGAGGGTTTTCCTTCTGCCACTCCTCTTTCAGGCCAAGAGGCAGGGCGAGGGTGTCTCCACACAGTGCAGGAGTTACCGTTATGCCCATTTCTGGCATTAGTTTTGGGAAACACCATCTCCTAATCCCAGTCTCCTAGGGGACTAAGTATGGTCAGTGCTCGTTATGCAGCACACAGAAGATATTAAAAAACGATAGTAGTGAAATATTGCAATGTGCCGGACAGTGGAACGTGGGAAATCCAGCACCCCAGCAGGGAGCGGGTATGTTATGATGGATACTTGGCTACCAATTCACATTCATAACATGACTCATTACATCAAGTCAGATAAATCCAGGCCTGACGTTAACGCAAAAGGTGGCTTTTGAGAGACCATGTCAATGTACACCATGCAGCTGATAGATGCAGTTCATGCTTGCTGCAGTGAAGCTATTTTGCCCATTGAGAATGCAAATAAATGTCCCTGCTTTATTCCACAAGTCTGTCTTTGAGACTCTCTCTAAAATAATCCTTCTTCCCTTTTTCGTTTGCCTTTAGCCCAGGCATTATTTCAGGTGGGTGAACTGGCACAAGAGAAGCAATCTCAGGGTGGAGAAGTCAGACTGACGTAGGAGACCGAGAAGTAATGCTCCATTTAAATTACCAAGAGATCTGGGGAAGCTGCCACAATGTTGCATGGGCAGATGCTAAAATCAGGGTGAGTTTTCTCCCTCAAGTCCTTACGAAAGTGTGAGGGTGGCCACGGGGAAGTGAGACATGAGCATGGGTACAGCTCACTACACACAATAAAATGATACCACACAGCAAGATATATGGTGGCTATTACTCCTTCCGATGACGCTGTCCTGCGTGTGTTGCAGGCCCAGTTTATTAATATTAGAGAGATGCTGCCAGGAGCCAGAGAGTGCAAATGTGTGTATTTTTCAGTAGCTTGTGATTTACTAACCAAGGGTCTATAGATCACACGGCTGCAACCTTGACCCAAACTGAGATTAGTGAAGGAAAATAAAGCCTCTTGTAAAGGGTCCCTGCGCTGTACACTTAGGCTGGTGGCTCTGAAGTCTTAAAGGAACCACCGTCTCTTTTGAAATAATAAGATGAAAGAAACCCTTGTAAGTGAGGGTGTGTACCACAGAGTATCTCAGCTCAGCATGTCTCACTGCTGTCCGGCACCTGGGCAGGGGGCGAGGGGTGAATACTCCCTCGTCTCTGTGTGCAGACTTGGGGAGAAGAGGAGATGGGAGATGAGGGGCTGACGCCCTGCTTCTGTGTGGGGCAGATACCAGGGCCAGATCCTGCCCAAGGAAACTCATGCAGAGGCCTGGCCCCTGTCTCCCTAAACCCTTACTGCCTTGGCCTCTTTTCTGGTTGGCCCCTGGGCACAGTGCGTGCAAGGCTCTTGCAGCAGGGGCCATGCTGGACAGAGCCAGCACCATTGTGCCCAGTGGTTGAGAAATGCAGGATCGGACCCGCAGGCTCATTCCCACACCGAATCCCTTCTCCGTGCCCTTCCCAGGCTGGTTGGATTCCGCAGTCTTCTCTTCTGGTCAGAAAAGCTCCCACCACGCGGACACTGCCGCCTCTGGGACCCCATTGCACTTTGATTAACACCACGCTGCTCCAGGACCAACCATCCGGCCATTTAAAAAGACTGACAGCCCAAGAAAAATGCTGTTCGGCGCTCCGTGTTTGAAGCTAACCCCAGCCATCCCCTGCACGGAGCTGTCCTCCGTGGGGATGCGAGCACTCTCTTCAGACGCCACCACAGACATAGATGGCACGCTCTCAGGCTGGCAAGGGCCTGCTGCTGATGTGGCTCCATGCACCCTGCCAGCCCTTCCCCACATGGCTGGTTCCTTTTCCACCTCTTCTCTGCATTTCTGCTGAACAGACTGCACTGACCCGACCAGCCCTCGCCCAGCCCCCCGGTTTCCTTTTCAGACAAAATAATTGTGTAGAATTTGATTCCTGCTGGGCTAATTGCTGTGAATTCCGGGAGTCAGCAGTGTGCATATTGGGCTGCATTAGTAGGAGCACTGGGAAGTGATTAATCCCCTCTGTTCGGCATGGGTGCAGCCACATTTGGAGTGTTGTGTCCAGTTTTAGGCCCCCCACTACAAAAAGGATGGGGACAAACTGGAGAGAGTCCAGCGAAGGGCAATGAAAATGATAAGGGGGCTGGAGCACAAGACTTATGAGGAGAGGCTGAGGGAACTAGGCCTGTTTAGTCTGCAGAAGAGAAGAATGAGGGGGGATTTGATAGCAGCCTTTAACTACCTGAAAGGGGGTTCCAGGGAGGATGGAGCTAGGCTGTTCTCAGTGGTGGCAGATGACAGAACAAGGAGCAATGGTCTCAAGTTGCAGTGGGGGAGGTCTAGGTTGGATATTAGGAAAATCTTTTTCCCTAGGAGGGTGGTGAAGCACTGGAATGGGTTACCTAGGGAGGTGGGGGAAACTCCATCTTTAGAGGTTTTTTGGCCTGGCTTGACAAAGCCCTGGCTGGAATGGTTTAGCTGGGGTTGGTCCTGCTTTGAGCAGGGGGTTGGACTTGATACCTCCTGAGGTCCCTTCCAACCCTCATCTTCTGTGATTCTGACTTAAAAATAGCCATCGTGCTGATGCATCTGAGCTCTGCTCACGCCACCTTTACGCATCGTTGCCCCCCGTAATCACTTGAGTCTTGGGGTTAGTAGCTCCTCCCTTTAGGCTGTGGGAGGGGCTTTTAGCTGCGGGTGGGCACAAGCCAGAACCCAAATGGTTCTCCTTTACACAGAGAAATGTAGCTCAGGGGAAGCAGAAAAATGGGACATGACAACACCTCTGGACTCACCTGGGTCCATGAGGCCAGCCAGGACTAAACCACGTAGGGCTGGTTCGCTGCCCTCCAGCCCCTTCGCAAAACACTCCCGGTGCAGTTGGGACGGCAGCTCCACCCTTCTGCTCAGGGAGCCTGCGACACGTAGAACTGGCTTTGCCACTGGAATGGGAGACGCAGGCTGAGGATCTGGGCCCCTTTTATGGTGCCGGACATCCTGCCTGCCACCAAACAGCGCAGGCTCCCTGCTTCCATGTGCTGCTACCCAGGGCAAGGAGCTGGGGCTTGGCTCAGCTATTGTCACATGCCAGTGCCACACGCTAAGGGGGGTTACTGCCTGGCAGGGCACGTATCCGGGACGTGCACACAGGTTTTACATCCGTCCAAGCCTGGGTGTGGTGGGCAGGGCTCCTGGTGCAAGTCGCTCTACGGTGGCCGTGTGCAGCCTCAGGAGCGAGCACCCAGCAGTAGAGCTGCTTTCTGCGGCAGGGGCGTGAAGGTAACTGGCCCGGCTCACTTCGCAGGGTCGCGTGGCGTGTCTCTGGCGAGGGTAGGTGCAGCCGAAATGGTAACGCCCTATGAGTGGCAGGCCACGCCCCAGCCTTTCCTGGGCTGGTTTCACCCTTCCCAGAAAGTTCACTGAGTAATTACCCAGCTCAGTGCCAAGGGCCAGGGTGAGGGGCCTGTTCCTACTCACAGGGCGACGGAGAGGATGGTGGCAGCCATCTGAGGACAAGCACTGCTCATAACCAGCTTCCTGTGGCTGTGGTGGAAACCTCCATCCCAGCCACCAGCAGGAGATCAGGAGCCTCACTGGGCAGGCCTGGACACCAGTGAGAGCTGAGGGCAGTTTCAGTCCTGTCGTAGAGGGGGTGTAACATCATCCTTCGGAGCATCCCAATAAGCAGAGCTGAGTGAAGTCTCAATCCCCTCCCGAGAGCTATGGGAGGGTAATGGGAGAGGCCCCCCTCCATTGCTGGTCTCGTCTGTCCATCGCGTCCGTCACCATCCCTAATGAGCACATCAATTGTCTGCAGCTCTTTCCCCAGGTACCTGCAAGCCCTCTCCAGCCTGTAATTAACAGGGTCTCCGGGCACCCTTTTTAAAGCTGGGTACAATGCTGGCTGCCCTCCAGCCCTGAGAAACGGGCGATGCTCTGACAATGAAAACCATTTGGTCATTAGCAGTTTGGTTACTTCCGTTGTTCATTCCTCCAGAGCTCCGGGCAACGCCATCTGCTCCTGAAGCCTCCGTGCAATTCCACTGACAGATTTGTTCCATCTCTGTTTTCCTGTGCGTTTGACACCTCTGTGCCTCACCTTCCCCACTCCTGGAGAGGGACCCCAGAGCAGCAAGGCAAACAAGCCCCAGACTTAGCTCTCTGTGCATGGCTCGCTGGTGCCCGGTGGCCTACTGCCGATGGTTTTCCTGCTTGAGAGACACTGGCCATGCTCTGCTTTGACAGCTAGTGCTTTTGGACCGGGCTGAGTGCTGCGGCTGGCGCAGGGCTGGGCTACCCAGTGGGAGCTCCTGGAGCCATGGTGCCCCATGCAGGCCGTGCCTGCAGGGGCCCTGGGTGACCGTGGCTGCTGTTGTGAGTGTTTGCATTTGGGAACAGCCATGTACCAGGGTCGCCCTGCACTGTGCCAGGTGCTGCACATCCGCCAAGGACAGCACAGTCCTTGCCCTGGAGATCTGGCTGCCACTCAAACAGGACAATGAAGAGAGAGGAGCGGGATCCAATGTGCAAGAAAAGTGCCCGTGGCTGGCACGTGATCCCCTGGGGCTGTGCCCCAAGCCAGGTGGCATGGAAAGAGTTGGGGAAGGGTGAAAAGCCATGCCACTAGAAGCCAGGTCCCAGAGCAAGGCAGAAAGGATAGAAGAGGAGGCAGAGCATCTGTCCCATGACCCTCCAACCTCAGCTGTTTGCGCGTCTGAACGTACACACGTAGTCTGCAAAGCCCGGGGTTAGAACAGCCAAGAAGTTCCTGCAGCTCTCCAGGCAAGGATCCATCTGCTTTCCTAGTGCCATTAATGGACTTGCTGCCCAGCAGATTGCTCAGCTCCCCCAGGTTCTCGGTCCTTAGAGACTGCCACCTGCACGCACACAATGCAGGGATGCCTCCTTAGCATCCAAGCTTCCACTGCCTTGGGTGTCACACAGACACTGGGTACCCAGACCCCTCAGGATCTGATCTCCACGAGTGGATGTTGGGGACATCAAAGAGTCCCCTCGCCTGCTTTGACCCCCAGCTCTCCCAAGCACTTGGTGGTTTGCCCACAAACACTCTCACAACTTTTATGTTTCCACCCTGCTGTTGGAAGCAAATCACCAACTACGTGGACAAGAGGCTGACACCACTACTGCTGTGCTTTGGCCCAAGCCACTTCTCCCTCCACTGCAACTGAGAGGGGCCTCGTGGGCACGGCCCTCCTGATTCACTCCAGCTCACAAGCAGGGGGCTTGATAGTGTGACACTCGCCCTAAGCCCGCCAACAGTGAGAGGTCTGACAGGCATCTGCTCCCCTGCTGCCATCGCAGTCACCAGAGTTGTGCTTCAGAACGGACCTGCTCACCGCACCCAATGGCACTGAGTGCGAGAGAAACCCACAGAGAGCGAACCCTGCTGTGACTGACTGCACCAGCCACCCTCCCCTCCCCTCCTCTCCTGGCCGGGTGCGGCTCCTTTGGACCCACTGAAGCCCTCGTAGAATGATGGAATCCCAGAAGATGAGGGTGGGAAGGGACCTCAGGAGGTGTCTAGTCCAACCCCCTGCTCAAAGCAGGACCAACCCCAACTAAACCATCCCAGCCAGGGCTTTTTCAAGGTGGGCTTAAAACCCTCTAAGGATGGAGATTCCCCACCTCTGTAGGTGACCCACTCCAGTGCTTCGCCACCCTCCGAGTGAGAATGTTCTTCTGTGTATCCAACCTAGACCTCCCCACTGCAACCTGAGACCATTGCTCCTAGCTCTGCCATCTGCCACCACTGAGAACAGCCCAGCTCCGTCCTCCCTGGAACCCCCTTTCGGGTAGTTGAAGGCTGCTCTTGAATCCCCCCTCGCTCTTCTCTTGAAAACCCTGAGAAAGCCTATGTAATATCTGAGCTGCTGCCCCTTGCCCAAGGGGCCTGCCCCTTGAATGGGGCGCGGTCCTGCCAGGCTCAGTACTAAGCCAACACAGAAAGGGAGCGTCTCCGACTTGCTGGGAACATTGCTCCTTCCTCCCAGACCTATCGTGGTCACAGCAACACATGTGCTTGTCACCTCTGGCGGGATGACAGAGCCTCACTCTAATGCAGAATGCCTCCCCGGGTGGGCAGCTCCAGCTTACCCAGGGACTGCCTGCGTGCCCCAGTGATGGGTGCCGTGGGAAGCCCTAAGACAGACAGAGGGGAGACGTTAGGAGATATCCCTGTAGGAGACTCAAGAGCCAGAGCTCCTAGAAAGGTCTTCAGGAGAAGTTTCTACTTCAAATGACTTTAAAGCTCCTTATGCAATACCCTCATGCTTTTCGCAGGCACAGGTGTAATTATTTCAGTATGCGTTCCTGTGAAGTGTGAAAACTCTTTACCAACCCTCTTAAATTAGTTACATACAATATTCAGTGAGACAGGAGATAGAGAAATGTTAATTGAAACCGGAGAGGTGTTTATAGGGTGATACAGTGTGGCCAACTGTGACTAAAATTAATGTTCAGGGTCCTTGGTAGTGATTCATATCCCAGGGTTTATTAAATATTTTCAACAGCAGCCAAAGCCAGACTGAGTGGCCCTGCTACCGCTCTGAATACAGTCTCACTTGCAATGGGCCAACCAAAATCATTTCTAATTGGACTGGGTTTTGGGGGGGGGGTGGCTGATGGGAGGACACCTTTGAGTGGCTTTCTATATTAGCTGGCTCACAGGCCTGGCACAGACTTTATGATTCATAAAAACTGCTTTACATGAGTGGGATTTCCTGGGGCCCTTTCCATACAAATGAGGGACCAAGTGTCTTCTGACGGAGTGAAAGGGCTGCTGACTTTCACTCCTCGTGGAAGACTCTGCCCTTCATTTCATTTAATCTGTGCTGCTTGGGGGCAGCTCCCGTTACAATTCATGGTGCAGGTTGGGCCATCTTTCTATAGCACATCCCAGGCCAAATCCCCCTCCCACTGTAGTCATCAGCAGCACTTGTGTCTGCTTCCTGGGGCTTTGGTCCCTGGCTGCGTCTTCCTCTCCCCTTGCTCTTCACCATCGGCGAAAGGATATTTTCAAGCACACAGCATCTCTTTTGCTTTATCTGCTCCTGCTGCTTATCCCGTTCTTGGAGGGGGCGCAGAAAGGCTGCCAGGTCCTCTAGACAATCTGTTTTCCACAGAGCAGATTCTCTGGTGCTGGAGTGTCAGCCTAGAGCCGGGAGCTGGAGCAGACACAGCACCGGCAGCAGCAGGCAGGTCCCCCCCCGCACAGCTGCTTTGCTTGGGGTGAGTGGGGAGGCCAGCCTCCCTTGTCCTTTCTGGGACGGCTGTCGTGGTGATGAGGCACCTGCTAGACCATGGCCATGTCCATGCTGACCTGCCCCATCCCCTGCACCTTGTGACATCATGGACACTGAGGTCACAGAGCGAGGGCTGCACCAAGGGCCAGGCCAGTGACTCGGCCAGGTGACAAACCAAAGCAAAAGGGTCCCCCAAGCATCCCAGGAGGTATCAGGGGGCCTTACTGGCTTAAAAGGCTCCTCCACAGCAAATCAGAGGGCTTGGGAGCTCAGCTGCCAGCCATGGACCCAGCCCACCAGCTGGAGTGTCCACAGCTGCCTCCTTGTTCTTGGAGGGCTGCCTAGGGGCAGGGGAGTTACTGGAGAGGCTCCCATTGGCTGCAAAGGGCTATAGTCCGAGCCCAGCAGGGCCCTTTTGCTGTGAAGTCCAACAGAAACGGTGGAATGGAATTAGGGGAGGAAAAGCACCCGGGCCCTGCAGGTCTTGAACAGTGGTTCCCCAGCCTGCTGGCACCACCCCACCCCTCACGGCAAGTCACCTCTGCAGAAGAGCCCATGAATCACTGGTGACTTTGGTGAGGGCTTGCCCAGGCCTGGCTGGAGGAATACCACGCACTCGGATTGGTCAGAGCTCCCTCTTTAGACCCAAACAGAGGCACAGAAGTTGTCTGCACAGCGGGCCTCGAAAGTGGACCCTGCCTTCTTGCTTGTCTCCTGACCCGGAACGTGTCCCTGCTCAGAGCCAGAGACAGGCAGAGATCCCCCGAAGGGTCATGTAAAATGCAGAGCCCCAGCAGTTCTCAGGCATCCCAGATTCTCAGTCTGAGCAGAAAAGGGAGCTTGAAGCCTACAGCAAACGTGACCCCCCACCCTGGAGAACAGGTACACGGAGACTGGACAAAGCAGGCTGCAGGAGACAAACCTGCATTGGTTGCCTGAGCCCTTCCCAGCCTCTGCAATGCCGAGTGAGGGCCCAACTTCTGCCCAGGCACCCACCCCGCACAGCACAGACCCTCACTTGGCCGACTTGCCTAAGCAGCACAGGATCCACTAGTATCTCATAGACCCTCTTCCAGGAAACTGGGTCATGTGCTTGCCAGGGGTCCTCTGTGAGCCAGTAGATGCAGACGCATGTCTTGCTGCTCTCACCTTGCATTTGTTTGCATTGTGGAGGCAGCCTCCAGAGCGAGTTTTTCTCCCCCTGACTTTTGGATGCTCGCTGTATAAAATTTCCGTCAGCCAGTAAGAAGGTAGCATGCACGTGTATCCTTGCCTGCATCTGTGCAGTCACAGGACTTTTCTTGACTGAAAAGATGCCGCAGGGAACCTGAGTTGGTGAATATCAGTGCAGAGAGGGATTTCCAAACCCAGCTGGGTCTCTCAGCCGAGCAGGGCTGGAGAGATGTGGGAGTGAGTGTTGCTTTTTGGGCTGGCTCCAGACACAGACATAGCCCTTCTGCCCAGCCGTCACTGAATGTGGCTGGGAGAAACGCCCTCAGCTCAGAGCTTTTCCAGCTAACACACTGGCCAGAGCGATGTGGAGGGGAGTGCTGGGTGCAAGAGAACACAGGTGCAACGGGACCCTGGTGCCTCCAGCCCTGCCACCTGCATCTTCTCAGCACCCTCCTACACACTGTGCCACTAGCTGAAGGAAACAAGGAAAGTGTGATGCCCAGGGGTTTTGGTAAGTGCAAGAAGCTCCCTAAATCCCCAATATCTCACAGGCTCTCACACAGCCTCAGAGAATCCGCTCCCCTCCCCCTGACTCTTCCCACAACCACAGGGTCCCTTGCAGCCAGTGCACGATCCTTCTTCCATTCCCCACCCCACTGGCTCCTCCTGGCCACAGTGCCCCTCACTCCTGTGCGTGGTATGGATTTCCCGTGGTGCTGTTTGACCCCAGGTCCCAGCCTCTCCTGTGCCTCTGAGCAGGCAACAGGCCTACACCGGGGCCCCGGGGGATAAATGTTCAGCTAGCACTCCTGTGTCGGGGCCTTGCCCCCACCGCCCAGCCTGTCTGTGCGAGCTGGAGGAGAGTCTAGCGTGGAGTCTGGTGGCACTGTGCTCCCCGCAGACAGGGCAGCAACGCTCTGAACATTGTCAGGGCCCACCTCTCACCGGCCTTGTGGTTAAACAATAGCCCCAGGGACACTGTTCGCCTCCCTTCCTAGGTGCCCCGTGTTCCACCCCACAAGCCACAGAGGAGCAAGTTGAGGGGGTTGGACGCTTCTGCATCAGGCCCCTGCCGGATGGGCTGCCTTTGCGCCTGGCCGTGACAGGCGTTGGGGACACTCTGTTTGAATGGCTAGATGGGGGGGCTGCTGGGGGGGTTTACAACCCACGCCCAAGCTGCCACCCTGATAGTGACTTGTTCATCCGCTAGACATGGTCTCTGTGTTGCCTCAGTGGGCAAAACCCACTCTCAGGACAAACAAACATATAAAATCAATTCTATCTGAAAAAGCCTCCCTTTGCAAAACCCCGGCTCATAAGCATCTCCCCCAGACCGGCTGCACACAAGGCCTGATCGAGGAGAGGGTGCTTCCCGAGTGATTCAACTCGGCCCTGCTTAGAAATGAGACAAGCAAAGAGATTCACAGTGAAATCAGAAATCCTGTTCCTCTGCCAGGCTGCCAGCCTCTCCTGCTGGATGCTGCATCCTGTCCTCATTAGAAGCCTTTTCTCAGCACAATGAGCACGGTTCCCTCCGAGAGTTGGGCGCGCAAAAACCGGTGTACAAAAAAGTCTCACCCTCGTTACTGGCACTGATTAGCAGCCAGGGCTTGAGCAGTGATTTCCCCCAAGGCGGCCTCTGGGCCTGGGGCTGGTCCGTACTGGCCCGGGGCTGGTGAGTTTTGCTCACGCATGGAAGGTCTGGCTTGTGTGAGGCGGTGGAAATAAGTCAGCAGCTGCTCAAGGTAGAGCACTGAACAGTTCAAGTGGAGAGCTAGGCCCTGCCACTGAGAGGGGTGTCCCATTCTCCCCCTCGCTGGCGCTGGGAGCCCCATGCACTTAGCGCCTCTCTTTCCAGGAGTGGGCTATGGAGTCGTGCTCACAGAGCCCCCCCACACACTGGCAACCTGTGTCCTGAAGGCAGCTGGCTCGTTTAGGGTGAATCCATAACACCTTTATTAAACAGTGCCCCATTTTTGCCTGGGGTGTGTAACCCTTCTGCCAAAGTCGGCAGCAGCAAGGGCCGGGTTCCATATCTAGGGGTCCCTGTCAATGATACAACACCAAACTGGTTCGAGCCCCCACCCCATCACCTCGGAAATCACACACTATCCCCTGGGCGCCCCAAAGGGCAATGCTCCCCCTCTCGCAAGCACAGAGTCTGAGTGTAGAAAAGTAAACCTTTTAATAACAGAGGAGAGATAACACAGCCCTGGTTTGGGAACTAGAGCAACCAGAATTCATGAACTCAATGAGCCAAACCCACCCCAGAGTCCGGGGCATGTCCTTCGCCTCCCCCTTCGCGCCTTCCCCTGCACTGACCCTCGTAGTGTCAATGTCCAGTTGGGGCTCAGCCTGCCCCCTCCACAAACTCCCGCTGGCCACAGGTGTGACCAGGCCTCCTCCATTGCTGTCTCCCACCGCCTCCGGGTCTTGCCGAGTCCCCTACCGCTCCTGGCTCCTGACGACCGCTGGCCTCACCAGGCTGGCACCGACCGTGCCCAGCTCCCACTGACCGCTGGTGCCGAATGCACTGGGCTCCCGCTGATCGCTGGCGCCGACCGCGCCTGGTTCCCACCGATCACTGGTGCCAGCCACACTGGGCTCCCGCTGACTGCTGGTGCCGACTGCGCCAGGCTCCCACTGACTCCAACCACCCCAGGCTCCTGCTGACCATCGCTGACTCAGCTTTGTCAGTTGTCAGGCAGGGTTTCCCAGGTCCTCCAGTGATTCAGCTCTTAGTGACTGTCAGCTCACAGGTAAACCTCCTGCTGACACTGAAGTGATGTCCCTGCTTTCAAGAAACAAAAGACTCCAAAAGGAGTTGTTAATTCTACCTTTTAACAGGCAGAGGAGATCATCACTCCATGCCTGGGAACAGCCCTTTCCCAGGGCTGGTGCAATCCCACTAGGCAATTCCTTACCAACCCTCCCACACCCCACCTTGAAATGCTGAAACATCTGTCCGCCACCCTTGTGGCACTCTATTTAGTTTAGGGTAAAGTATTTTATCATAACAGGCTAAGCACAGTTTTGCTGACATCTGTTCATACAATTGAAGGAAAACATTTCATTACCCCAGCAGTTAACACAAAAGTGGTTTGTAGCCCAAAACCAGCCATGCTAACCATTTACCATTATGCTCAGCACCTAGGTGTGCTTCTCCATATACAGTGAAATTATGCTAAATACTTAATTGTATTCATGCAAACACAAAGCCCATGCAAACAAAGTGCCCCCCTCCTTTCAGCTGACTGAGCAGGAGGGAATGCCACTCAGACTGTGTGAGCAGGGGGGAGTTCCACTAAAACCTTCCTTACAGGTGTTATTGCTGCCCAGAGACTGTTGTCCTACCATTTAGCATAACCTGTGCTAACTTAGAGATGCCATCCCTCTATAGCATTGCAGCCACTCAGAATATGTGCCTGCCTGGAAAGGAAGGGGGAGTGCAGCTTAGCAGTTGAGAGTGACAATGATCCATCCTGGGCGACAGGCTCAAGATTTCTGCAAACCTCCCGCTTGCCTCAGGCAGCACAAAACATTTTAAACTATTGAAAACTACCGTCCGTGACAGACCACTGCAATTTAGAGATGTTCCCAGCTCTCCTCTTTCCTTCCATCCATCTTTGAGCCTAGCCTGTAATTCTGTAATAGCTAATGGTGTTATTTTTTAATTAAGTTGATGAGACATTTTCCTTTCATTGGCCAGACCAATATCTCGTTAGAGGTCCTGACACTCACAGAAGCCAGGCAATGGGTTAGACTCTGCAGGCAGACAGAGAGTCATGACTTCTGCCCCTCTAGCGGGCCCGGCCCCAGCACAGACCATCCATCAGCGACATAGCTGAGACTGAAACACTGAGCTGCTGCTACCATAGAATGGCCCCCTGCAGCTCTGCTGGGCATCCTGACACAGCACGGGAGGACGGTGGGTCCCCAGCCTCCTGGGCAGAAGAGCTCAAACTGAGTCTGTGTCTCACCGTTCAAACTGGAGTCCAAGACAAAAGCCTTACTCCAGCAATAATCCATCTAAAAGGGACCCTCCCACTGCACCAGCACCCCTCCTCCTCTGCAATCTGGGGTCAGAGAGACGCAGATCAAGGGCGCTCTCAGGGGTTGGAGTGGATGCCCTCCTGGATGACCCCTTCCCACCTGAAAAGTCTGTGATTCTAGACTCTTGTGCTCTTCCCTATGTGCATCTAGTGCTGAGATGCCAACGTGACTGGGCATCTTGGCCTAGATCCACAAGGGATTTAAGTGGCTAAATCCAGATCCACAAAGCCCCTGCAGACACCTAACTGCACTTAGTGCCTCAATTTCTGCTCTGAAAATTCCCTCCACTGCTAAGTGTCTGCCTCCGGCCTTGTGCCCTGCTGTGTCAGACAGTGCCCAGACACCGGCACCCCAGAGCAATCCTGAGCTAGATGGAACGGGGCCAGCAGACTGCGTTGTTGGACGTTTTATAGCCAGCTGGGAATGGAAATAGGCCCACTTCACAGCTCAGCCTATCAGCATCCTTCCTGCAGCTGTATCCACCATGCTTGTGATGGGGCACGTCCATCACTGGGGAGCAGGCGAACACCCAGCTCTGAGAGCTTGGCTTGGGGCTGCTCTCGCCACCTGGCCTCTCCTCCCAGCCCAGCCTTGGGCGCTGGCAGTTTGTTTTTAGATAACACTGCCTCACTTTATTACTGGGGGGGGGATGAGCGGGGTATCTCTGCAGGCCTGGCTGAGGGCAGCTGGTGTGGAGTGGTTGAGATCCCCATGCTGGGGGGGGGTCACTTCCCAGGGGCTGCCATTTCTCTCTCTCCCAGGCGTGGTCTGTGAGCCAGACAGGAAGCAGCTGGGGAAGGGGTGGCTTGTTTTCCCCAGGGAGGAGGAAAGCACAGGGTGGCGTGGGCAGGTTGTGTCTGGTGGAGAGGGTGGAGGGAGGGGTCAGTCTGAAATTTGTTCATTTGTTTCCCTCCGTGTAGGGGCAGCGTGGGTGGTGATGAGCAAACAGCTGGGGCTCTGTGGCAGGGCACTGGGCAGCTGTGCACCTTTAGGGCCGTTCATTTCTAGGGTGCTTCTCACTGCCTTCTTTGAGCACAAAGAGCCACGCTGCTCTCTCAAATAGCCGGAGGATGGAGTGAGCCTGAGAGCAGGATGGGCCCCTAGCATTGTCTTGTGCACCACTCAGCTCATCTGACTCATCTCTCTGAGGGCTGACACAGCACGCACTAGCTCCAGTACAAACCTGGGCTGAGTCTTTGCTTGGCTCAAAGGCATGATAAATCTGGAGAGGAAATTCCCAGGGCCCGAGAACCAGCACAGCGGGTATGGTCCACAGTCAGTTGCTGCAAACCCTAACCAATGCAACAACCAGTCTTCCCACCTGTGCTGGGATGCTACAGTTCGCTGGGACCTCAACACAGCCCTGTGCTAGCACTGCAGAGATGCATTAAGTGCATCCAGTCTGTTCAGCAACCTCCTTAAACTCACCAGTCCCAGGAGCCCTAATCTTTGCTCAAGGCAGGCTCTGCTCTGCCTCCCTGGGGCTGTCAGTAGGGGCAGGACTGGTCCCATAATGCTGCGTGAATCTGCCTCTCTCCAGCAAGTCACTGGCTCTGGGTTAATGGCTAACAAATGCTGTAATGACAAAAACCAGGCCTTTTGCTTATACAGTCATGCTGGCCCCACACCCAGGGCTGTGAAGGGGCCTCTGATGTCCACTCAGCTGGCTGCTGGCACTCGGGCTTTAATAGCTGCCTCTTTGCCCTGGCTGAGCACAACAGCCTAGAAACAGGCAGCTCCCCAGCACTGGTAGCCTTGAATGACCTTTGAAGCTGTCTCCCTCAGCCTGGTCCCTCAGTAACCCCTTCTGTATGCAATCAGGGCGTGCAGTCACTGTGTTCAGTGACCTCTCGCTGCAGTGCTGTTTCTTTACAGCGCAGACTGTGCTAAATATGCTCAAGGGCTCATGGTGCTGGGGCTAATGGGAGGCTGGCCTTTCCCAAGTTTACATGTTTAGAATATTTCTCCTATTCAGAGATCAGTTCTCTTGTATTTTTTCTTTAGCTGAAGTACTTGGGAGCTGAGATCTCATTGTCTTTCCATTCAGGAACCGCACAAACTCTTGTTTGCCCCCGATTGCCAATTCACACTGCTACTGAAAACCAATTGAAATGACTCTGCATAATCCTATTGGCATTTTGTTAAACGGATCAGCATGGCGAGAGCTCAGCTTCCACAGGAAGAGAATGTACTAAAGGAGAAATCAATTTCCTATATAGCAGCACCAGAGTGGATGTGAAGAAAACACATGTTAGATCTATGTCCTTTATGAGCTTGTAGCTGAAGGAAGCTGCTGGGTTCTGAAAGCTCACTGCTTTCTATAAGGTTCTCTGTCCTAAAAATAAAACAAAGCAATGTTATGCCAGTTCCATGGCTCAGTCCATGAGGCTCTGCATTATTGTTCTGGATTTGGCTTCTCTGATTTTGGACTGTCCTGTTTATCCAGTGATTGGGTGGTTCACTGGGAGACAATGTATTAAATTATCCTTGCGATCACCCCATTAACTCCAGGGTGCATCTCTGAATTTAAGTGGGGTATGTGACAGGGAACAATGTCCTTCCAAATTTATAACCAAGGATTAGTTATTTCAGTGATGTGGGAAGTGTCACCATTCTTAGAATTTTAGGAAAATAGGGAGATACATTTGGGATTATTTTTTCGACTACTAAATATTCAGATGGCACATTATCTAGGATATTTTGGGTTATCATTCCATTCATGAGAAGGGCAATAAACAATGATAGAGAGAACACGAAAAGCCTCAAACCAACGATCAGTAAACTTCAAAGTACTTGTGATAGATGAGCATATTTTCAAACTAGCCAAAGCCATTTATGAAGATCTGAAAACTAACATCCATAAAATCACCAAAATGTAGGGCTGGGTGGGACTGTGAGAGGTTATCTAGGCCATGCCCTGCATACCTATACTATCCCTGGCAGGTGTTTGTCCAACCTGTTTTTAAAAGCCTCATCTGCCTCCAGTTCCCAGTCTGGTGCTCTATAGTAGATCTGTACTGTGACATCACTCCTGTTTTTTCCCCCTTTTATCTTCACTCAGAGCCTTTCAACAGGTCCGACTCCCACCTACTTCTGGACCTCAGGACAAGCGTGTGACGGAGTGCTGGGCAGCAACCCCTTAGCAGCCCTCCATCACGCCAGCCCCAATTAAGTGAGGTTAATTGGAGCTGGCTGTATCTGATTGGTGAATGGGAGGCAGCCGTCAGCCTAATTAGCCAGGGGCTATACACAGTTGGCGGGGCAGGGGAAGTCAGGGAGTGGAAGGTGAGAAGAGAGTCTGCCTGCAGAAGCTGGGTGTCTGAGGCAGCCAGCCCAAGCTGTGTGCAGTACGGAGATGGTGGAACGGCACACTGTAAATAAACTGAACTGGAGGGTCTCTGAGCGGTTTGTGAGCCAGGAGGAGGCAGGGGCAGGTGGCACACCTACTATGGGGTGTAAATATTCTGGTTGTTGCAATGTGACACCTCATCCCTCTTTTCCTTGTGGGTTCTGCCTGAGCAAAATATATCATTCTACCAATATTCCAGACATGAGATTTAGGGCACCAAATCTCTGTGATGCCAGTTAAGTGATAATTTAGTTTATGTACAACTACTTCCGGTTAGAATCATAGAATCATGGAATATTAGAGTTGGAATATTAGAGTTAGACCTCAGGAGGTCTCTAGTCCAACCCCCTGCTCAAAGCAGGACTATCCTCAGCTAAATCATCCCAGCGAGGGTTTTGTCAAGCCTCAGCTTAACAACCTCTCAAGATAGAGATGCCACCACCTCCCTAGGTAACCCATTCCAATGCTTCACCATCCTCCTAGTGAAAATTTTTTTCCTAATGTCCAACCTAGACCTCCCCCACTGCAACTTGAGACTGTTGCTCCTTGTTCTGTCTTCAGTTCTTCCTGATTTATTCCCCATACTCCTTGCATTTGTTGACAGACATCTAAGAGGTCCAGAGTTCTACCATGTCCAAAGTTATTTTTCAATTAGCAGAGTATTAATGCACATCACTGTCTGCTCCCATCAGGACTGGGAAGGAAAGAAGCCATCTCCAGTGCCCTCTTTCAAAGTAGGATGAATGCTGAGTCTATCACTTTTTTGAACAATGTGTTCTCAAAACATCACATCTGCAGATAATTCTGAAGAATTAAAATCTGCTAATGTACATCATTGAGTTGCCACACTGTGTTTTCTTAGACTTCAGAGCTCTTTGTATTATCACAAAGATAATGACACAAATGACAGAAGAATACAATCTTTCATTCCCTGCAGAGTCCTTTGATGTGTTAAAGGGGCTCCTACCTTTCTTATCTTTGCATGCAAGGCTCACAGCATTCTTGCTGTGCATAGGAAAAGGGGGCAGTTCTCGATTTCTTAGGACTGTGAAAAGTTAAAAAGTCAAGGTCCTTCAGCCAACACAGAAAATTCTCACAAGAAGAAATTAATTTTGCAGCCCTTCTGGTAGAACAAACAGCTGCTTTGGATTTGCAACCTTGATATTTTTTTCTTGGAAAACCTTGTCACTCATTAGGCTGAGAGTTGGTTGTTTCTGTCTTTGCAATATGTTTCAGTCCAAGAATAAAATGTGATTTCCTATTAAGAATGTAAATGAATGGAGTAAATGGGTTGTTAATTGGTCTCTCAAGTTAAAGTCCTCACACTCTGGGCCCCCTTTTTCCCACACCTTGCAAAATGACAGCTTAATTCACAAGATATGCCTCTGACTGAAGATACCCAGCACGGTCATTTTAACAGTAGTTATCACCCATCTCTGGTGGGACCTGTGTGTCTCTTCCCATTTCCTCTCCTTTCCAGTCCATCCATCCAGTCTCTGGAGGGCTCCCCACGTCCCTAACTCAGGCTACATCTCTGCAGGAATTCTCATGTGCCACCCCTCTAGACGAGCTAGGGAAAGGGATGGAACTGGGTAGCTGCATCACCACGTGTGTCTATAGGCAGATGTAGCACTGTTCATCACTGTCCCCAGCAGAACTTGATAGTGCTGGCTTCTCCCAGCTCTCTCTACTAGTAGAATGATCGGAAATAGGAGTTTGTGTCCCAGTGATGGATTTTGTGTTTAAAATGTGCAAGGGCCAGCATGTCTCTTGTTGTTACAGCTGCCCATTTGACCTTTGTGGGAGATAATTTAGTGTATGAAGATAATTATAAATACTTAGCTCTTGCAGTCTATGGCACTTTCTCTCTGTGGGTCCCAAAGCACTTTGCAAACCTGAGTCAATTAAGCCTCATAATCCACTCCCTTTCACAGGGCTGGGGAACGTGACACCCAGGGTAGTGAAGTGAATTGACCAGTCCTGTGTAGAAACAGACAACCAGATCTCCCAGTGCTCAGTGCTGTGCTTTTGACACAAGACCATCGACAAAGTAGCTTTGCAAATTTGGGCAAAATGGTTTCTTAGCTTTATTTCCTGGCAGTTGACAGATGTTAAATTATTTTCATGAGAGATCTCTGGTCTGTTAATCATAGCATTTCATCAGGGATCAAGGTTACTTGGTACGACACAGTACAAGCACTCTGAGTCTCTGGAGCTTAGGAGAGAATTTAGAAGGGTTTGAAGTGCTCTGTATCCTCAGAAGGACATGTGCAGCTAATGGTCTGTACTAGCATGCCCAGGACTGTGAGGTTGTGGGGCTACTGTCCTGACTCCACTCAAACCCATGGGTTTCCATTGCCTTTTAATGCTGGTTCGGAGAAAAGCACATTGTAAAAAGTTAATAATCAGCCAACAGTGAATAATCTTAGGGCTGGTTAAGTCATGTGAAAAATGTCAGAGTGAGGTTTTAACTGCAGTGGTTAAACCCATGATAAAGCAGAGCACATGATATTACAAGGATTTCAGTGAAAAGTTAAATAAGCAGCGACCCCAGACTCTTCTCTACTCAGTTAAAACATCCATTCGGGTTGTAACCAGACAAACAAATATCTGTTTACTAGGCATGCAAAACAGCCTAATTGTTTACTAGCTTGTATTCTGGGTCCATCCAGCACAAGCCACACAAAGCTGTGAATTTAAGATGGATCCAGATTTACAAGGCTAGCTTTTTCAGCTCTCTCCTTGGTTGATGGTCTCTGGGCATTCCTCGCTAATTAATGGCTGCAAAGCCATTCATCCTCAGATGAAAAGAGTGAGAGAAGTGCAAGACTTGTTGCCTTCTTTCGAGGCACACTGAGTGATACCAGCTAACGTGTGTGATACCACCATTGTCAGCTGGATATACTTCAGGCCCTGATCTGGGTTTATCATCTTCAGGAAGGTGGGCCTTGCTATTCAGTCTTCAGAGTAATGGGTATCTATACCCAGCAGTGATCGTGGACATCCTGGACATGGTGGGTCAAGGACCTCACGTGGCACAGAAAGTTCAGGAAATGGGATGTAGAAATGTCGCCTCTCCTAGACCCAGGAAGAGGCCAGCACAAAAGGCCTAGGAACACAAGTACCTAAGAACAGCCATATTGGGCCAGACCAATGGTCCATCCAGCCCTGTATCCTGTCTTCTGACAGTGGCCAGTGCCAGGTGCCTCAGAGGAAATGAACAGAACAGGCAACCATCAGGTGATCCATCCCCTGTTGCACATTCCCAGCTTCTGGCAAACAGAGGCTAGGGACACCTCAGAGCATGGTTTTGCATCCCTGCCCATCTCAGCTAATAGCCATTGATGGACTGATCCTCCACGAAATTACCTAGTTCTTTTTTGAACCCTATTATAGTCTTGGCCTTCACAACATTCTCTGGGAAAGAGTTCCACAGATTAAAGGAAGAAATCCTTCTTTTTGTTCATTTTAAACCTGCTGCCTATTAATTTCATTTGGTGACCCGTACTTTTTGTGTTATGAGAAGGAGTAAATAACACTTCATTATTTACTTTCTCCACACCAGTCATGACTTTATAGCCCTCTGTCATATCACCCCTTAGTTGTCTATTTTCCAAGCTGAAAAGTCCAATCTTATTAATCTCTCCTCATATGGAAGCTTTTTCATACCCCTAATAATTTTAGTTGCCCTTTTCTGTACATTTTCCAATTCCAATAAATATTTTTTAAGATGGGGCGCCCAGATCTACACACAGTATTCAAGATGTGGACGTAGCATGGATTTATAATGAGGCAATATGATATTTTTTTGTCTTATTATCTGTCCCTTTCCTAATGATTCCCAACATTCTATTAGCTGTTTTGACTACCACTGCACATTGAGTGGATATTTTCAGAGAACTATCCACAATGACCCCAACCTCTTGAGTGGTAACAACTAATTTAGACCCCATCATTTTATATGTATAGTTGGGATTATGTTTTCCAATGTGCATTACTTTGCATTTATCAACACTGAATTTCATCTGCCATTTTGTTGCCCAAGTTTTGTGAGATCCCTTTATAACTCTTCACAGTCTGCTTTGGACTTAACTATCTTGAGTAATTTTGTATCATCTGCAAATTTTGCCACCTCACTGTTTACTCCTTTTCCAGCTCATTTATGAATACGTTGAACAGCACTGCTCTTGGTTCAGACCCCTGTGGGGCACCGCTATTTACCTCTCTCCATTCTGAAAACTGTCCATTTATTCCTACACTTTGTTTCCTATATTTTAACCAGTTACTGATCCAGGAGGGGAATTTCCCTCTTATCCCATCACCACTTTGCTTAAAAGCCTTTGGTGAGAGAACACGTCAAAGGCTTTATGAAAATCTAAGTACACTGTACCCACTGGATCACCCTTGTCCACATGCTGGCTGACCCCCTCAGAGAATTATAGTAGATGGGTGAGTCATGATTTCCCTTTACAAAAAACATGCTGACTCTTCCCCAACAAACCATGTTCATCTTGTCTCTGATAATTCTGTTCTTTACTACAGTTTAACCAATTTGCCTAATACGGAAGTTAGCTTACTGGCCTATAATTGCCAGGATCACCTCTTGAGCCTTTTAAAAAAATTGCCATCACATTAGCTGTCCTCCAGTCATCTGGTACAGAAGTTGATTTAAATGATAGGTTACATACCACAGTTACTAGTTCTGCAATTTCATATTTGAGTTCCTTCAGAACTCTTGGGTGGATCCCGTCTGGTCCTGGTGACTTATTACTGTTTAATTTATCAATGTTTAATTTATCAATCCTCTAATGATTCCGAGGAACAGTTCCTCAGATTTGTCACCCAAAAGGAATGGCTCAGGTGTGGGAATCTCCATCACATCCTCCCCTAAGAAATGTCTCTGTCCTAACCATGTGCTCCTCTGCATCTGTCAGCTTTCCTCCATCCCTCAGTTTAAAAACTTCTCTACGACCGTTTTTAATTTTACGTGCAAGCAATCCAGTTCCATTTTGGTTGAGGTGGAGCCAAGCCTTCCTGTACAGGTTCCCCCTTTCCCAAAAGGTTCCCCAGTTCCCAGTAAATCTAACCCCCCCTCCCTACACCATGGTCTCAGCCACACACTGGCACCCTGCAGTTCGGGCCCTGCGCCTGGAACTGGAGCATTTCAGAGAATGCTACCATGGAGGTTACCATGGTAACATAAATAATATTCTTTGGTGGCATCTCCTGCTGCTTCTCCAGTCCCTGTTTGTCGCTCCCTTTCCTCCCTGCCTCGAGCCTTGTCCTCCGCGGGGTGACGCTGCACCCTGATCCTTTCTCTCTCCCTGCCCGCGACCTGCCCAGTCTGCCGCTCGGGTGCCGACTCTGCTCTCTGTGGCTGTGAAGCACAGCACACCCTGCGGAGCAGTGCACATCAGCATTCAGCACGGTCCAGAGCAGGTCTCCCGCCGTGCCCCGCATTCCCTTCCCTGCCTCTTGTCCACGCACATTTGTAGCACCTGTGTTGGGAGCACGGTCGTGTTTGATCAGAACACTGGATTCACATGCAGCTGAACAACCACAGCGCGAAGCAATGCCAATCAGTCGCTACCCTCCTGCTTCCAACGTGGCGGTTATCGACGAGGGAGCAGAGCCAGCAGCACCAATAACGAATGGGCGGTACTTCACAGACCACCTTCAATAACCTCCAGGCTGGATATTATCCACATTAACTTCTGAACTACAAACCTTCTTGCTGAGATCCACATCAAACGTGATCAGCTCTGCGTCAGCACAAAGGGCGAAACAGACTGTTCCTGACTGGCAAAGGGTACACGCCTTGTTATCCTTGGTCCCCGAACTCCCTGACCCTCCTCCCCAGGCCCCAGGGTTTGTCTCCTCTCCCTGTCAGAGCATTGTCTTGTGGACTGTGAGCTTGGGGCAAGGACTGTCACTTTCCATCTATTTGCATGGCAGCCAGCATGACGGGGCTGCTAGGCACTACCCCAATACAAATGTTAAATCAACATCACCAAGTGGAGCATTTATTTGCAATAATAGGTCAATCGGCTTCTCAGAGGAGAAATGCTAGTGGAGCCTCTACAAGATCTGCTTCCCACCTACCTTTCGGACTGATAGTGCCCTTCAGAGGGCCGGCTTTTCTTATATTTTTAGTTTCCAGCTCCAAGTTCCAACATGTGTCCAGTTTCTTCTGCTGAGATCTTCCATACGGCAGACAGACACCTCCTCACTGGGTTCTAAAGGCTTGTTCCTTTCCAAGCTGTGGGGCTTGCTGAGTGTGTGGTGGGGATCTTGTATAGGCCCAGATCAAGCGTAGTACCTGTTCTTATCAGCATCGCAGCAGATATAAATGCATTCTGAGCCATTGTTCTGCCCGGGGCAGTCCATGCCCAGTCTCCAGGTGCTCCAGCCATACACAGAGCGCAACATTACTCTATGCAGAAAGGCCACCTGGCACGTGGTCTCACCACAGCATTATTCCAAACTCTAATGGGCTGTAAAATGCCTGTTCTTATTTATTATTTGTACTGTCAGAGCACAAGGTCCCAGCACCCCACTGTGCCAGGAAACAAACACTCATATTACAGATTCAAAACTGGGTGGTTTGCGATGGTGAGTGAAGAGTAGAAAGAGGTCAGTGCTGAATCCCAGCTGTGAATGGGCCAGGTGATCTTGAGGGGTGTCCCTGCAGACACAGACACATCCTGGCCTGCATTCCAGGTCTTCATTTGTAGCTCCCAGTTCTGATAAAGTCAGAGCCAGTCTGAGCCCCAGACTTGATAGGAATAGGTTTTGAGGCTCCAAGAACCCCTTTGACAGCTAATGTACATCGAGGGTTTTGCTCCTCGTTCCTTGTCCTCATCCACCAGCGGACGTGCCCAAGACCAGGACACAGGAGCCAGTACAGAGCTGAGAAGAACCTGGTTAACAATAGGATAACAGTATCTGCCTCGCTCCAGTTCTTCCCCATCACCACATGGCTGAAGAGGCGGATGGTGGGAACAACGTTGCCCCTCATGCTGGGTCTGTCTTCTCCATTTACCACTGGAAAGCCCATTCCCGGATCTGGCTGTTGAACGTGGTGTGATGGACAGGGCAGAAGAAGATACCTGTGAAGCGTCTCCCTTCAGGTTCTTTACTTCGATGGGAGAGGCTCTGTTAGGCACAAAATACCAGCAAGGTCCTCTCACTGATCTCTTTAGCTGGTGCCTTGGCTTCTCCTCCTGGGCAGAACACCGTGGTGAAGGGAAGGACAGTGAATGCTGGATGCTAACAAGATCTGCTGCAACTGAGTTTACTTTGCCACCTAAAATTTCCAAGGTCTTATTTTTATTAACTGACGAGTGTATTAAAAATGCACCAAGTCACTGGACAGAATCTTAAGGGCTCCAACAGAGATATAAATTGGACAATTAATGGGTTACATAAGTGCCGAGCCTTGGTGACAGGCTGACCGCATGATACAGCGGAGTCTGGGCAAATGGATTACTCGGGTAATTCCTGAAAGGTCTTATTTTCAGTGTCTCTCTCTGCAAGGAGAACTGCGGCTCGTTGCCTTCAAACGAGATGTGACAAGTGACTTGGTGCCCCATGATGGAATTGTTCACATGGTTTCCAGCATTACCGGAGGGTAACAAAGTGTTTGGTTACTTTTCCAGGCAGCTGCTCCACAGACAGCACCGTGGTCTGATCCAGAGCTCTAAGGGCTTGGCAGAACCCATCCACTGAGCAAGGGAAACCTCCGCAGGTTCACAAACACACTGGTCCTTGCTCTCAACCCACTTCGAATTTATTCTAAGGCTTCCCCAGAAAGCTGTCTTCTCCTGAGAGCAAAGACTCCAGAACTGCGGAGATTTTTCTGGAGAGACTGGAGCGTGCCCAAGGGCGTGGTGTAAGCTCCACCCTGACACCTGCCCAGAGTTTTCTCTTTAAAATGCCCCAGATCTGACCCAAGAAGCTGCCAGTCCTTCGAGGCCATGTCTTGGTATTGTGCATCCAAGGAGGGGCAATGTCTGTGACATTCTGCAGAACAGGACCTGGCACCAGCTGCAGATGGAAAAGGAACAGCACATTTAAATGGGCCAGATTAAGATGGTGATTGATTTGTTCTCAGTAGAGCCTGCAACGTGCTAGGTGCTGCACAAAACACAGGGAGGCTCCTTTCCTGCCCTGAAGAATGCACACTCTAACAGACAAAACAGAGTGACAGGAAAGGGGCACCACATGCAAGCAGAGTGGTCAGGGCTGATTGGACAAGGATCATCCACAGGTGCCCCACAACCTCACCCTAGCTGGCCCGTGGGATGGGTGGTGGCCTTGGAATCCACTGTGGGGAGCTGTCCCATGTGTACGGGCGGTGTGTGTAAGAAGCAAACGAACCATGCACCATTGGTAGAGTGGCGGGAACAGGAAAGTGGTGTGAAGAGACAAGGGCGGATGAGTAGGGCGGGGCACAGCCTTGCTGACAAGGGCGAGGCGTGTGACCTTGATACAGTGGACAAGGGGAGATCCTGTGCCAACATCACATGGTGGTGTTCCTGCTCTGACTGGGTAATAGAAACTTCTTAAACAGCAAAGCGCTGAATTATCTTTTATCCCACTGAAGCTCCTGGGGGATTTGAGGACGTCAGCGTGTTGGTAGCCGGGCTGGAGTTTGGCCAGGACTGGTTAAACTTCTCACCTTGCCACGAAACCTTTACTGACCACAAGTCTGGCCCAAAACACAGCAGACAGCTTGTGCACCCCAGTTCCCCTGCTGGAGTACTGGGACTGTTGGAGGGATGCTGACCTGACCTGACACAGGTGGGGCACTCTGGCTACAGTGCTGAGCTAGGCCCTTCCTGTGGGTCTGACATCTTGTGGGGTGGGAGGGGAGGAGTCTGTCCCCTCCCATGCCATTTGAAAAGAAAAACCTCCCAGATAAAGGGCTTTCTTCCAGTGGGAGAAACCCACTGACATGAGGTCACCGCCGCTTCTGCCGAGCCTGCCAAGCTGCCGATGTCGTCTCCTGCATCTGGGACCTCACAGGGCACGTGAGCAGCCCAACGAATTCTGCCTCTGAGTCTCCACACCGTGTGGCCCACAAGACCCTCATGAGATTTTGTTTGCTTTTTTAAAATGTGACTCTAATGTCTCTTGGTAAATGTTCATTCCCAGTCCAGCTGGCGTGGCTGGCTCAGCTCCTCACCAGCACACTGATTCCCTGCATGGAGGGGCCAGTCTTACCGGCACAGTGAGTCACTGAAGATGGCTAACGCCAGTGCTTGTGTCAGGCGTCTGACAGGAGCACGGGCTCCTGTATAATTCAAGCAGGGTTAAATAGTTCAGAGGGGAGGGAAAGTGAGACCCAGGCCTTAGTTTCCTGACGGGATGGTCATAATATTTGGCATTCTATTAGGGATGTCTCCAGAATCCTGACTTTGGGATCCTACGTCACATTCATCACTAGCAAGACAGGAAACAACTGATGGAGAAGCAGAAACCAGTCACCTCACTATAGATCAGCTCTACTGACAGCAAAGCACAGAATGGGAGCCAGTGTAGGGAGACACCCAGAGCTGCTGTCCCATGTCAGCGCAGGGTGAGCATGTACGTTCGGATTTGTCTGCAGGCTCCGAGGCACTCTTCTGGAAACAGGGCTATTTTCAGTGCTTTGGACCATGACCCTAGAACAGGCTAGCCCGTGGTGCCTGACTGTATGTCTAGGAATATGTGTGCTAGGAGGGGTGTAGGTGGGGAGGGGGCCTTTGAAAAGTGTCCGTATGTCTCCTCGGAAAATACGGCTATGACCACAGCCTTTGCGCCTGTGGTGATGGGCGTGGCTCCATGCAAGTGTGTAGGGAAGGAAGCCAGGGTGCCTGCTCGCTGCCTGCATATGTTGGCAGCATTCTGCTGTTCCCAGCAAATCAGGCGGGTGGAGTGATGGCTTGGGTACCTCACTTTTCTTTTTAAAAATCGCAGGAAATGACACACGAAAAGGACAGTGAGGCAGCAAAATGAAACTCTCAGCGGTCAGGAAAAGACAAAGACGTGGGTAGATTTGTTTTATTAAGTGATGCAGTGGGCCTGATCCCCCAGGAGCTTAAAATAGTGAAAATCAGAAGTGACGCCATTCAACTCTGCATCGTCTGTGTCAAAGTGGTGTGTGTGAGAGAAGAATTGGGTCTGGTATCTTAAAAGCAACCTAGCTTGGAATCTATATATTTTCAAGGTCCCATTTGGGCTCTCACTCTTTTCATCTGTTGTTAAATGGTTATTAAGTGGTTAACATATTTGTTTTTAATTACATTGCTGCAGGCAACACCAACCTAGAAAAGCAGACATAATTACCACCATATTTTATTCAGATATTATTTAATTTTATTGATGTGTCACACACAAAGTCAAAGGAATGTGCAAATCAATATACACTTGCACCAAAGTTTAATCTATTTTCAGCCTTAGTGTCAGTAGTATTTAATAAAGCTGCTGTTTGATAAATTAACTTACTGGGAATATGTGGAAAATTAATGCATTTCCAGGAACATCAGTCCCTGAGTATTTGTTTCAGCAATCTTATGAAAACCAGGAAATGAACATACTTGAAGCTTCCTCAGAGAGAACTTCTGAAACTTGTTCCATTTCCTCACACGTGTATTTTGTGTTTCTTTTACTAGATTTTTTCACACAGGGATATTTGCTTAGGACTTTCAGGTCATGAGTCTCTCCTTCTGTTTATTGCACAGCTGATGCTGTAATCATCTACGGGTGATGTCAGTCATTTCCATGGCAACTGCTTGTTTGGTCACAAGAATGTTGTGAAGTCAGGAGGGAATAAGTAGCTTGAGCTGGGGGACTCCAGAAACACGGCTTTCTATCCATGCCAGTGTCCAGATGATGAAGCAGCAGTGTACATTAGAACTAGACAGTGCGCCATCCCAGTATCACCTGTCAGCTGCATTGTTTGCAAAGAGAATATTTGCTACTGTTTCCTCTCCGTGAGGCCTCAGTGGCTATGTAGAGTTCAGATTAGCTCCCTATACAGTCTACAGGAGTAAAGCAGGCTCTGGGCTCTGTTCAGAGGCCCTGTTAAGATCAGGGCAGGTTCATGTATGCTAAGAAGTCTGCAAATAGCAGAGCTATGTAGTTTTTGCCTTGTGGTGTCTCGTGGGTGCTGACCTTTGCCTTCCCCTCTGGGCTACCAATGTAGGTCATGTGTATTCTTGCTTCCTCTCAAACCTCATCTCCAGGCCACAGCTGGAGAGAGGACCCAGGCTAGATAATCTAATGGCCTGCTCCATTCACACACTGCCTAGGTGCCTCTGGTGCCCGTGACAGCACTGTCCCCTCAAACCTCTGCATGCCAATGCTCGCGGCCAGAGCAGAGCAGCGCGGAGCCTGGGGCCTGTGTGCCGCAACGGATAGTTTAATAGGACAGGCTCTAGCACTGGAGAGCAGCAGGAAAGTGAAACCCCATTTTGGTAAACATAATGCTGGGGCCCATCGGAGCTCACAATAAGTCAGACACCAGGTCTGCGTGCCCTGAGTAACCCGTGCTCTGCAGAGCTGGGGTTCCATTGCATGCTTTGCTCATCCCTCCTACTTGTGGGGAGTCTCTTTACACTGAACATATTTCTAGAGATTTTCACATTGGTCCACTTTCTTGGTGGAGTCCTTATTCCCCAGGCACTGCCCTATTTGCTAGCAGCCAGTGAGAGTCAGTGGTGTGTGCAGTGGGATAGCACATTCCATATGCAATTTTCAGTCTGTGGGACAAGTTTATACCCAGAAAACTCAACTGGGCACAACAAGGTATGTCACACAGTCTGGCCCCAGCAGTTCCCCTCGTTGGCTCCTCAGGGTCTAGGATACACAGAACCAAATGCTGGCTAAGCTGGCAGCCCTAAAAGAAGTGGCGCTGGGTTGGGAAAGGAGACAGGCTCTCTGTCGAGTAGGGTCAGGCATGGTATAGAGTCCCATTAGCTGCACTGTTGTGACCCGTGTTGTTGCAACATCAGCTTATTTCCCAGTATCAACAAATGCAAATTCACAATAAGCTTTCCTGTGCTGGACTAGGAGCCTATTTCCATTGGAGCTTACACCTGGGAAAAGAGTAGAGACAGGGGCTAGTGTTGTCAGACAGATGTGTGTGTCCAAAAGGAAAGGCCCTGCTGTGTGTTTAGTCTCTTCCCTCATCTCTCCATGTCAGAGTGCTGCAAAGTCTCCAGATCAATTCCCCAATTCAATGTGTTCCTCCATGGCCCCAGAATTTCTGGTTGCTGGAGGCTTGTGCAAAGCAGTTGTTATTTTGTGCAAATCTTGGGTCTAGGGTGCTACCTCCACCCCACATTTCTTTTCTCTGCTTACCTTGAACCTTTGGTCCTTGATACTTATTTCCCTACTAGCTTTTGCACCATTGGCTGGTCCGAAACATGCTGCCTTTCATGCTTACACTGTTGGCACATCTTAGCTTATTGCCATTTGCATCCAATTGGATTTCTCTTCATTGCCTTGTGGGTGAGAAATCTCTGATGTAATCTCTGATCCTGCCTGCTGGCGAATTACCTTGTCTCCGAGCTATTTGTCACTAACAGAAGGATTTATGTTGGGGAAGTTCTTGTCTAGGTGCCTTTTATCTTCCCACATGCGCTCTGTTGCAGCATGATTCCTCCCTCGTCTTCATCCATCAGCTGCCCCAAGTATATATATTATTAGCCTCCTGGTTCGGCAGCTCCTGCGTCTCTCGCTCTGCTGCCTTTTCTCCACACAAACACTGCTTGCTGACCCTGGCTGTGATGAGGCCTGCTGTGCTAGCTGATCTCTTGTTGGATGCAATGGGGGAGGCGAGAGTCGGATTTTCATTAATGATTCTCAGGCGCTGAGTTATATTCGCAGGTTCCACAGAACGTTTGATACTGGCCCCTTTCTTCTTTCCCTGCTGAATTGAGCCATCTTTTTCCCAGTCACTGGATGCCATCTGCACCAAAAGGTTAATCTGTTCCTCTTCCCCACAAGTGCATTTATCATTTGGAAGTGGCCTGTTGTGGAAAATATTGATCAAAAGCTGCCTGTTCCTTGACTGGCCTGAAACCGAGTGTTACAAGTTAGTCACTTGACCAGCTTTTTGCACTGCATGCAGATGGCATAGCGAGGTGTGGGGGGCGGCTTCTGGAGCCCCATCTCACCTGTCAGTGGATCTAACACAGATATCTCCCTGGGGTTATTTTGTGTGGCGTGGGTGTTCCCTTAACGTGAAGCAGACGTTACCCCTACGTCCAAGAAAACTACCTTGGCTTGCTTTTGTGTACAGAAGGGCCAGAGCTACACAGGCTGGGTTTGAGCCGCCAACAGAGCTGGGAGTAGTGGGCAGGAGAGGATGTAGGTCCCAGCTTTGCCAGTGTTTTGGGGAGAAGGGCTATCCTTTGACTTAGGTTTCGTTTTTTGTGTTATAGAGGTAAGTATCAGTGTCGGATCCAACACTCCCCAAGTTCCAGGGTGCTTGGCGCTGATGTCCTGATGACAAAAGTCTGGCCTATTTATTCAAGGTTTAGAAAGCTGCAAGTGTATTTGCAACCCCTGTGAGTTCTTTGTCTCTGTCTAGTGGTTATTCCAGCCTTGGGCCTTGACTCTCGCCTGATTCTCTCAGGGTCCTCAGCACAGCCTTGGATTGAGTTACTGGCATAATGGCTGAGACCTACTCTTCTCTTTATTAAAAAGAATGATACAATAACAATGACAGCTCCTTGTGGTAGCAGCACAAATGCTTTGCTTTGACAAAACATTGCTGTAGGAAACTGCCGTTAAACAGTTCACATGCAAGGGTTGTGTTGTTTTACAGTTTGTAGTCCTCTAGTCGTAATAATAGTTCATTGATGCTAACTGAACAACAGGCATTATTAGATACATAGTTAACATGTAGACAGAGCATCTTATCTCAGGTGAATCTGTCAGTCTAACTTAAAACTAGTTGCCTCCTCCCACTATCAGCTTCCACATCCTGAAGATTGTGTCATTCTCTCAATACCACATCACCTTTCTTTTAACGGTTTTAGCACAAATATATTAATGTATATATGTGTATTAGAGTGATCTTAACTGTGGCCTATAAGTCTTGTAATGGGTCTCCTTTGATGCAATGACCATCTAACATCTATATCGATGGTGTTTATTGAGGTTGTTCTTGTTACGCAGAGGATTGATATCATTTTCATTGTCTTGCTGCTCTACTGCAGCATTTCTTGTTTCAGCTGAGTCTGGCCTTGTGGGTAACAACTGCAAATTAGTCATGACATTGTAAGACTGAGGTGCTACCTCTTCTGTAATAGTGGTTTTCTGAGCCCAGCTTCTACCATTGTAGGCAGGTACTCTAGCATTCAGTTTCATGTAAGGTAGTTTGTGCAACCCTCTATCATGCTAATTCCTATGATACAAACGCGACTGATATTTACACTCATTCTTTTCCTTGTACCCTTCTTGAAAAAACCTGGGCAATTTGTGTTTAAGATATCTGTTAAATAACAACTGTTCAGATGATAAACCTTGTCGTGGTGATGTTCTTAATGTAATCCCAAATATAAATCAGATTCATTTCTTGAGCTTTTTTTAGTGATCTTTTTACAACACTATTTTGATTAGTTCATTAAACTGTGGGTAACCTAGATTTGATGTAATATGTTTGAAATCCTTTGCTATAGCAAAACTTTTAAACTCTTTTCTGTGAAATTGGGATCCATTATCAGGTATTACTGTATGGGAATACCATGCTTTGCAAAACTTTATTTAATTTATTAATGACTTGTTTGGCATGTGTGTTTTCTGGTATAGAGATTTCAGGAAAATGAGAAAAATTATCAAGAACTATAACATATGCATGTCCTTTGTATTCAAATAGATAGAAACCTACTTCACATCAAGATCTTTAGTTTTCTTGAATAAAAGTCCTGGATTGTTTAGATTGAGCATTTCTGTATTTTTGACATCTGTCACGTTCTTTTATATAATCCTCTCTGTATTGGTTCATATATGGCCAACACAGAACCTCTCTTGTTCTGTGTTTACCTTTTTCTATGCCTAAATGTCCATCACTTACTACTCTATTACCTTGAAACAGAATTACTTCCATTACTGATATCCTGAATAAATTGATTATATGGCTTCGCTATCATTTTTTTATTATATCCATTTTCAATAGCTGTAATAGCCCTTTGTAAATTCTCATCCTGTCTCGTTGCTAGCACAATTTCTTCCCATACTTTCTGATACAGGGAACAATTTTAAATACATCTCCTTGTATTGTATCATCTTTTTCTTCAATTACATTGGTTACTTCATAAGCTAAAAAAGTATCAGCAATAATTAATGATTATAAACATAATTGGAAAATAATCTTTGTAACTGTGGTGATATGTTTGTCATTTTCCTTTATGAACTGTTCACATTTCTGCCAGTTATGGTCCGTTCCTGCCAGTACAGATCAATCAGATACAAATATGTATCTTTTTTGCATGAAAAACCTAATGGCAAAGCTTCTTTTTCTATTAGCGCCTACTGACATTCCAGTTTGATGTGGCTCTAGCTACACAAGCGACTGGTTTCCAGAAAGCACTGTATGTTTGTAACAAAGCTGCACCTAAAGCTTGTTTGGATGCAGCTGAAGACAGTTTTGTAAGTCTGTTATTTTCAAATAGTTTAATATTATAGCTGGCTTTTTTCATTCCTTAATCTACTTAAATTCTTGTTCATGTTGACAGTCCCATTTCCACTGATTATTTTTACAAAGTAAAGCCCTTAAATTTGTTGTTTTTTCTCATAGATTTTAAGGTTTTACATTTCTTCTGCAAGTACATTAGCTTGTGCACCTGTATCTATTACATATGAAATAAATGTTCCATTAGTAGATAGGGTAACTTTCCAACCCTCCTTGTTGTTCACAGAATGACTGTTTCAAAATACCCAGAAACAAATTTTCTTCATCTCTAATGTCAACTCTGTATTCCTTAGTTGGTATCTTCGCTGAGACTTCTGAATTTTGAACTAAATGTATATTTCGAAATTCTTCCAGACTTCTCTGGTTACAAACTTTTGCGAAATGATTCTTTTTCTTGCAAAAATGAAAGGTTTGACCATATGCTGGACATTGTCTAGGTTGGTGCCTCCTTTCACATCTAGAACATACTTTCATATGCTCATATAATTTAACTTTAATACTTTCACTCTGTTTTCCTCCATAGACTTGGGGTTTGGGGTTTTTTTTTTTTGTTAAGTCTGTATTGACATCAGTTTGTTTTCTTTCTAAAATGTGCAGTTGTAGTTGATTAAGTTCAGCAGTTTGGCAAATTCTTTTTCAAGGTTTAGATCTGGCTCTTCTAACAGTCTTTTTCTTACACGGATATCTTTTATACGCAGCATAATTTGATCTCTTCTCATTGACTCAGATTCTGGAAATTACATATCTGACTTCTTATCTATAGATCTGTTAAAAATGATTCAAGAGTCTTTTCATCCATTTGATTTCTTGAGTGAAACGGAAATCTTTCAAATGTTCCATTTCTTTTTGGTAAACCGTATTCCTCAGCTGACCCTCTAACATTAAGATCAAATGAATAATATAATGAAATTGCTTCAGAACCTGAAATATTCAGAATGATGGCAATCTTTTGTTCATCTTCCTTAGGAGTAGATTCCAATGCCCTCAAAAATAATTTCCCCATTCATTGCCAACAACTTAACAACCGTCTTTATTTGTTGTACAGTGAACATGTACACAGAACATCTGAACTCAGGTCAATTCATCCATCTAACCTAAAACCTGCTGCCTCCTCCCACCCCTGGAGAGTCTATTCATTCTCCTAAAGCCGCAGTAACACCACGAGGACAGCCCAGAGTAGGGCTGTGCTCTGGGCAGTTGAAATACAATGAAAATATACATTTCTTTTATTTCATATACTGCTGTGTTCTTTTATCCCATCTGATCAGCTCCTGCCTCTATCCCTGTGTCACTTACTGGCATGTCTATGGTGCCTGTTCTTAGGGACCAGGAGGGAAAGACAGACACCCAGCCACAGCTTGCGTATCTCCCTCTGACCACTGGCGGCAGTGTAGACCAGGCCTCATTCCCCTTTTCCCAGCCACTGCCAAACCCCAATGTTTTCAAAGCGCAGTTTTACTTTGCGAAGGAGCTGGCTTCATAGACACACACAGAGCTGGACTCCACATTGCTAAACTCCTGCTAAACGGGAACCCGGATGCCAGGTGAGTTCTCCTGCCCGGGCCTGGTATTCTGAGTGTCTTACACCATGGGCATGATAATCGTAAGATCCTAGAATCGTGGGACTGGCAGGGACCTCGAGAGCTCTTCTAGCCCAGTTCCTTACACTGATGGCAGGGCCATCCCAGACAGGTGTTTGTCCAACAGACTCCTAACAGTCTCCAGTGATGGAGATCCCACCGCCTCCCCAGGCAATGAGCCTCAGATCCTACCTCATTTTCACTGGCATTCGCTATGTTAGACATCCAATTGCTGCTAATCTTTTCAGTGAAACCTGAAACAAAAAAGTCATTTCACACTTCTGCCATTTCCACATAGTTATTGTTCCACCCCCCATTGAGTAATGGGCCTACTCTGTCCTTGGACTTCCTCCTCCTTCTAGTGTATTTGTAGAATGTTTTCTTGTTACCCTGCATGTCTCTAGCTAGTTTAATCTCGTCTTGTGCCTTGGCCTTTCTAATGTTGTCCCTACATACTTGTGTTATCTATTTCCATTCATCCTTCATCACTTGACCTAGTTTCCATTTTCTGTAGGGCTCTTTTTTGCGTTTCAGGTCATTGAAGATCTCCTGGTTAAGCCAGGGTGGTTCTTGCCGTACTTCCTATCTTTCCTAGCATAATGACAGAGATCGAGCCCAGGCCTTAGTGCCTGGCTTGTGCAGCCCAAACAGTGCTGGGGGTGGGGGCCCAGCGCAGGATGCTGATCTGGGAGTTGAAAGGCAGAAGTGCTCCTGGAGGTGCCACACTGTGACTGGCTTTCACCCAGCGAGTCCCCCACAGCAAACGAGCGTCTGAACTGTGTAGTGAGCTGGCTCTGTTTGCTGCGAGTTTGAACCTCCTTCCCCTGCCAGGGTCACAAGTGGTCGCAGCACTCACAGGACCTGCCTCCTCAGCTTCTGACCCTTGTCGAGGAACCCAAACTCAGGGGTCCTTACTTACATGTCCATTGCCCAGCGGATGGTCCAAATTAGCCAGACAGCAGGTTAGCAAAGTCAAAGTTTATTCTTTACATAAAGAAGGTGCCCTGATGGTCAGGGCGACCCTAAGCATACATTTCTTAAAGCTTATATAGTCTTACACAAACAAATCTTTTATGTCACAGTTTCCATGGCAATAATTTCACATAACCTCAGATACCGAAACTTCTTACCCCATCTAGGAATAAGTTTCCCTTCGCCTTCCATTCCCGCCTACGTCCTAGGCCAAATACCTTATCTGATTATTGTCACACACTCAGGGTTAAACATCTGGCGTCGAAGCATTTATTCTAGCCTGAGCATTCTATCTCAGGGTCTGTTGCCATATTACAAACTTGACCAAGGTGAGAAATAGAGACTTCATCTTCTATTTCCTTCCACACCCTCCCTGTTGGTGGGACAGATGTGGACTATACAGCTCTGCAATCAACTGGGACAGCCCACTGCAAGAGAAGCCAGGAGACCTGCCAAAGAGTGTTTATTCAAATCCCTTCTGCGCCTCTGGGCCTGGGACCTGTAAGGTCTGGGACTATCGTTGCCCTCCCAGGTGCCTGAATGGGCTTCCTGCTGTCACAGGAAGTAGCTTTTGACCTCAAAAACTTTCTGCCAAGTTCGTCTTGGGTGTAAAAAGCAGACTGTGTGCTGGGTGCAAAGATTTCGCCCTCCTCTGGAATGAGGCAGAGTCACACTGGGAGCAATGTGCCCTGTAAGGAAGCACAGGGAAGGAGCAGCATTTAGCCGATGGAAAAAGGCACAGCTCCGAGGAGAAGAAATGCTATTTCTGAAGCTGGTAAGTGGCTATTAACAAGCAATGGAGAGTAACAGATTCAGATGGAAAACTGCTGTGTGTGAATGCACTGAGAAGAGCCCTGCTGCCCCCTCACACATGAGGCGAGTCCCAGTGGCGAGTTTAGCTTTCATTTCCTCTGCCCCAGGGATCTGCTCTCGGAGCGTTCAGCCTTGGTGCTGCAGCAGGGGAGACGCATGCTCCATTCCCCAATGTCACAGCACTTATAATCGCTTTGTTTTCCAGTTGTGGAGGGACATAAACTCCCAAGACAGTGTGTCTATGTGGAGAAACAAACAGAGGCTGGCTGGAGCTGTTGTGATGACACGATCAGACCGGCTGCCCTCAACGCAATACACATCAGCACCTGGGCACACGAGAGGAGGTAGCAAACACCACTGGCTACGTGGTGGATTGCGGCCATTCTTCTGCTGCCCTGTCCAGCCCTCTGGTTCAGTCTGCCTCAGAGGAGCTGTGCTCTGCCGATGTATTAAAATTTAATTAGGCAGTAAGTTCTTCTTGCTTCCAAGCCCTGAGGCTGAGGAGTATGAGAGTGTCAGTTTCCTAATGGGACAACAGTCCCCTCCAAGAGGCTGCAAATGGCGTTAGTGACACCGGATAAAAGGCTGTATTCAGTTTCCCACCAGTGTAATTATCGACACTCCTGACCGTTACCTGCATCTCCTTAACATACCAACCTCCACGTACCATCTTACCCCATGGGACCTATGAAGAAAAACCCAGGAGAGACTGGCCAGAGACTAAGGGTTTAGTGCAGGTTAACGAGAGACATTACACTGCAGTACAAGGTGTGACATTTGACTACAATCATCTCTAGGAACCTGGGAGCTTTCCTGGGAGTTTGTATTTCTGTGAAGTTCAGGTGTCTCGACTGGAGCCAGCCTGCAGCCAGGGACACGGGCAGCATCACTGAGAAGTGCATCGGTGTCTCTGAAAGCTGAATCTGCTCTGATAAACCACGTGCCCAGGTCGAGGTTTAGATAATGTGTCTGCAGCAGTCTCCTGTTCCAGAGCTCTGTAGAACTGATCGCTCCACATCTCCTCGCCCCGTCTTCTCTGGCTAATAGCCTTCATCTCCCACTCTCCTTGTGTGTAAAGCACATTGCAGCTGCTTCTGGCACAGGAAGATTTACTATTAATACTATTACTCTTTATGTATTTTTCCTTTACATCATGTTTGTGCCTAATGGCCTTTAGCAGGCCAGGCGCAGACTCTGTACAAACACACAGCACACTGACGTCCCGTCCCCAAAGAGCTCAGAGTCTGAAATGAGCCACAATCCAAAGTAACAAACTCCTGCAGCTGGGCCGTGATGCAGGTAGCCTGGCCCAGCTGGAGTCACTTCAGACGTTCTCTGTACACTGAAGCTTTGCTGTGCAGAACCCGGCTCTTATCTCTCTCGCTCCTGCAATAAAAGGGTCAGTTATTCCCCGCTCCTTACCCTGGGAGGGTGTTTGCATATTCTGAGTATTGATTTTGAAATGCATTTTCTCTTTGTATATTAAAGAAATAAAGAAACTCCCAATGACTGGGAAAGTTCCCAGCTCTTTAAAACCATTTCCGTTTGAATCACATGCAATGGTGCATTTGAAAGAGAAGAAACTTTCACATCTTTGTGCGTCCTGGTGTCTCTCTGGGCCAGGGCAAGTGGCAGGATATGCAAGGGAACTTTCTCAGCAAACCACGTATTTATACTGTAGGAAACTCTTTAAAACATATCTGGTATCAAAGGGCCATTCTTAATCACTAGGTGGCAACCTGCCGCACAGCCTCTCCAGCCATCTCACAGGCTCCCATTGCTCTTTGCGGGGCAGCCCTTCCCTGGCGCAGAAACACTTGTTTCCCCTCCCTTCTCCTGGGGGCACCGTATCATTTGCATCTTGATATAAAATCACAACAGCGTCAGAGACAGATGTTCATTAAAGGCTATGGATAAGTGAGAAAGCGAGGGAGGGTTCCGGTGCTCCGAATACTGCAGTAGAACAGTGGTATTATTTGGTGATCAGACTCCGCCACGGTCATCTCAGACTTTCTGTACAAACTCTTGGTGTTTGGATGTTGATACGGAAACGTGAAACAGATCACACCCGCCTAGATGCCATGAGTAAATGGTACGTGCCGTTGTGCCCCTGCTAGAAACAATGGATTTGCGGCTTCCAAGGTGCAGAAGCCAGAGATAGCATTATCTGAATCTCTCCCCATGTGGGGGAGATGAAATGTGACATCCCGCCCACACAAGCAAACAGTCTTTGACCAGTCGTAAACCTGGATTCCTGCTGTCACATGGCTGATTGGTGGAGAGCTGTAAAAGGGAAAGCAATGCTGCCTGGTATAAAGGAGAGTGTGATAGGAGATGGCTGGAGCGCTACAGGCTGATGTGCTCTGTAGTTTGAGTTTATTTGTTCTGGTTTGGAGTTGGTGCTTTTTGGAAATGGATGCACACTTGGGCAGCTGGGAGCTGTATTTCCTAATCTTGCCTCAGCGTGGGGGAATCTGTCATGATTCCTTCCAGCCCTACCTTTCTAGGATTCTCCTGGCCTGGCTGGTGTGTCTGCCCCTCCACGGCTGCACACACATGTTATTATACACTCTAGAGCTCGGAGATGGGCTTCCAGCCGCAATCTCTAGCTGATGAGAGTTCATAGCCTTTTGTGTCCAGGTATTACCCGCATTTCTAAAGCAATGTGCCCACAGCACAAGCCTCAAGGGAGGGTGGGCTTCAGGAAAAGCACGAATTCCCCAACAGCCCTGCCGGGTGCTCCCAGACGTGACTATAAACCAGCCCTCGAACAACTGCAGGAGATAGACCTGCTGAAATGAACTGGTTATTGGAGAGGTTCTAAAGTTGCTAATGGTGACGTTCCAGTGAGCAGCGGGGCATCGCCACTGCTACTGCTGACATCCTGGAGAATGTCAGGCACCCTGCATGCAGCATTATGGGAGCAGGCTGGCTCGGCCGTGTGTCTGCTCTGGCTAGCTATCGCTCTGGATTTCTCCACTGGCCTATCAGTCCTGTCCCACTGCAGTGTGACTCATTCTCTGGATAAGCACAACCTAATATAGGTACGAGGACGAATGGGTACAAACTGGATATTAGGAAATGCAGACTAGAAATTAGACGAAGGTTTCTAACCATTAGGGGAGTGAAGTTCTGGAACAGCCTTCCGAGGGAAGTAGTGGGGGCAAATGACTTATCTGGCTTAAAGACTAAGCTTGATAAGTATATGGAGGGGATGTTATGATGGGATAGTTTAACTTGAGCAATTGATTTGGATTATCCGCAGATAAGTCTGCTCAATGGTCTGTGGGAATGTTGGATGGGATGGGAACTGAGTTACTGCAGAGAAATCTTTTTTGGGTGCTGACTGGTGAGTCTTGCCCGCATGCTCGGGGTTTAGCTGATCGCCATATTTGGGGTCGGGAAGGAATTTTTCTCCGGGGCGGATTGGCAGAGGCCCCGGAGGTTTTTTGCCTTCCTCTGCAGCGTGGGGCATGGGTCGCTTGCTGATGGATTCCCTGCAGTTTGAGGTCTTCAAATCTCACTTTTGAGGATTTCAATAACTCAGTCATGGGTTCGGGGTTGTTATAAATGTGTATGGGTAGGGTTTTGTGGCCTGCCTTGTGCAGGAGGTCAGACTAGATGATCATATTGGTCCCTTCTGACCTATGAGTCTATGAGTCTATGAATGCCCGCCAGAACCTTCCTCAGCTTTGAATGATTGAAACCCTGACCCAAATTGTTTCACTTCACGCCATTTCCTCCTGCACATGGCAGGAAGGGACAGAAGTATTACTATGGCAGAGTGAGATTTGGGAAGTGGCTGTCGCTTCCAGGAGAATCAGACTCACATGTTATGGAGCTGCTGTAATTAGCGTAATGAGAGTAAAATAAAATTTACCTCGAGAAGGTGAACCCAACCATGGCATTCAATATCCCAGCTGCCTTTGGATTGCTTCCTACTGGGAAGGAAAGAAAACAGCCTGCAGGTGTTGGTGCTGCAATTGGTAACAAAGCTGTGAATGCTTGTGGGACAAGAGGTTTTCCAGGGATGGATGCAGGTGGCTTCCTCTGCACAGGAGTCATGTGGAATTTCACTCACCATCCTGGGATGGGAGGACTTCTGAGCTTGAAGATCTTCAGTGAAATTGTGTCAACCTCAGCATGGCTTTTTGCTGCATTTCTACATTAGTTGACTGGCCCGGATTAGGAATCAGACCAACAGAAATAGGAACAGCAAGTATTTAATAGACATAAATGGGAGAGAGTTGCAGCCTTGCTGAACCATGCCAGATTGGCAGCCTTGAAAACTGGCCCTGGTTCCTTCTTCCATTGTGATGCAGAACCCTATTCATCCCCAGTGTAGCTGGCACGCACTGACAGGGCTAGCAAAGCGCTGAATTGGGAAGCGGGCATGGGGTATTGCATTCTGAATTCAGACAGAACTTGTCTGAAGTGGCCACACACCCTGGATAGTTGCTTCTGTTCGTGAACTCAGATTTGCATTCAGTTTGGAATTTGGTGACTTGGATCTGCAGCCATGAATACAGCCTGGAGTTTGCTTTAGCTTCTGTTTCAGGACTTACCAAACTATTTGGGCATCAAGGACTTTTTCAATTAGTCTTTGATTTACTTCTCCTGTGACTCTGAGGCCTGATCTACACTTGTGGCGAAATTCAGTGGCAGTCAACGGGAGAGACTCAAGCTATGTAGCGTAGCTTGCATATCTCCCACCAACTTCCTAAATTCCAATTAGTGCAGCGAGAATGTGGCTGACCACATTTATAGCAACTAGAGCTGGTTGAATTCTATTTATCAAATTCATTATCTGATTACTTTTTTCACATTTTGTGGCATAACTTATTTACTAGACGCTCTGCAACAGCAAATCACTATTGCATTCTTACTAGCAATAATAAGAATTCTTACTTATTCGTCTTTCTTGGTTGTGTTCAATCACACGCCTATAGCAGCTGGTGATGACATTCTGGTCTTTGAAACAACGTTGTAAGAACATTCAAGAATTTCCTAGGATGTCTGCAGACAAACAGACATTACATGAGGACAGGTGCATTATTTTGAAATCCCACCTGAAATTGCACATATTTTCATACAAGGAAGTCAAAGCAATTAACCAAATGCCTTAAGTGAGCAACACTGCAGATATCTAGACATTTATAACACTCCAGATAGATAGACACAGTCTCTTCCTGCTCTTGTTTCAACTGGCATTTTCCCTCTCTAGTTATTCCAATTTAAGCGCCTATAAAACGTAACAAGAAGTTTGTATGGACAGAAGCACATTCTGAGCCACCTGAATCCATCAAATCCAGGCCTGATGAACATACCACTACACTGTACTTGTATTGTCTCCTTTCTGCCTTGTATTGTTTGTCTGTATCCATCTGTTGTCTCTGTCTTGGACTGTAAGCTCTTTGGGGCAGGGCTCTGTTTGCACAGTGCTAGCACACGGGTCCTGGCCCATGACTGGGCTCCCAGGCACTATGGTCATAAAACCAGTAAATAATAAGAGTAATAACTTGCAATTGACTTGAGGATCTCTGGACACAAAGTTATGCTGATCAGCCTCCTGTAGCAGTCCTTTCAAGCCAAACCCAACTGGACATTGGAGGCAGATGCTCTCCACTGGAAGAGACATGGTGGTGGTAGCGTGGTGTTGTGAACACTGTCATCTACACATGTACAATACCTCTTTTGCTATTCGTACTTCTCCCTGTATCCTGGTAACCCTATTTTGAAAGTCTGCAGCCAACAGCCAGTGCCAAACATGCAGCAACAAGCATGTTCTTTTGATGCAGCACCTAGAACCGGAAAGAGTAACACGCATTGCCAGACATCCCAGAGCATTAAAACAACAGCACAATGTCTGAGCACTCACTGAAGACTCTATCAATTATATTGTCATTAGTGAGGGAAATATGAAGATGCATCATTAATAGATCTGGTGTTAACTGCTGTCGGATAATGCATAAGGAGAAATGCCTCATCTCTCTTCCAGAGAACTCAGCGCTGCTAGTAAATCAAGTTATTCCTTCCAAGGTGCTTTACTTGCTCTTGACTGCTTTGAATTTCACCTGGGGCACCCCCTTCACCTCCCTTTGTTAGGAGCCTCTGCATGTCCGCACTTTCTTCTCTAGTCTTGACTAATGTAAAAATTTTGTGTCATCTGCACATTTTGCCATCTCACAGTTCTCCCAGCTATTCCTGCTCATCCCTGGGTAGGTTAAACACAGCTGTTCCCACGCAGAGACTTGTGGACCCTGCCACTAATAACCATTTGTCATGTTAAAAATCAATCAGTCGCTTCTACTGTTTGTGTTCTGCCTCTCCATTTCTGATCCAGGGCAGAGCTGTGAGAGCGCCATGCAATGACTAGTGACACACCTGTGCCTGTGGTATTTCAGCGGCCTTGTGAGAATGACATTGCCAGCAGCTTCTCTGTTGGAGCCACCCCAACACAGAAAAATACCAAAACGTGACTTACAGAAGATGAGCAAGGCAAAGCTGGATGCTGACTTACAGCTCCAGGAAGGTGACCAAGAAAGCGAATAGCAGCTGGCACCTATTTGCTAACTGCCAGGCTTGATCCAAGACCATTTACCATCATGAAGATGGACTATGGGCATAATCTCAGCACTGAGGCTGATGGCTACTAAATCAAAACACATCATTCTTCAAGAGGCCTCTGCCCTGTCCCATAGCAACTGTGCTTGTGCTCGCCAAGTCAAACAACACCTGACTCCCACGCCATGACAGACAATGATCTGCCTCCTGGAATCTCAGAGAGGGACTTACTCTTGGTGAACAATTTGGGTTCCTGAGAGATTAACTGAAGAAGCTTGAGAGACTAGAGTATCATGACTGTCCTCCATGGGCTTTAAGGCCAGAAGGGACCATTATGATCCGCTGCTCTGACCTCCTGCGTGACACAGGCCAGAGAATTTCACCAAGGTGTTCGCGTGTCCAGTGCATGTTTTGTGGCTGAGTTAGAGCAGTCCTCTTAGAAGGATGTCTAATACTGAGCAAAAGACATAAAAGGTGGAGAACCACAACACCCATTACTGCTGCAACGTGGGAGAGGGATCTCTGCTGGGCAGGAGGGCAGTCGGGGACCTGAAGATTGAAAAGCACTGAAGGAGTGGAGTTGAAATGTTTGTCCATGATTGTGATCTTTTCTTTTAAGTGTATGTGAAGTGAATTTTTAAGAGCAGATAAAGTGCCACAGTGCAGCTGGTACAGATACTCTCATAAAGTTTTAGCATACGTTAGGAGTTATTCTGTTTGAGAAAGTGGGGTCATCGAGTGTTTCTGCAAGGGTTAATGAATAACGCTAGGGCTCTGGTTTCAAATTTAGGTGCACATCATGGCACACACCTCAGTTACATATTTATGGGTGAGTTGGGTACTTGAATGTACACGTGGCTAATTAGGAGTCTAATTGGCTATGCGCATGCACAAATACACATTTCATGGATGCTCACCGGTAGCTGTACACACAAGTTGCATGGACACACTTATACATACAATTGATTACACTTGCTTAAATTTGAAAAATACATTTTGTGTCTTTAGGAGAGCTCTGATCCTAGGTCATTGCCATTTCAGGAAGCCTTTCCTGCTGGGAAATCACCCAGGCAAGAGGAGACCAAATCCGTTCACATGAGCATGGTACAAGCTGCCAAGTATCCCAGGTATGTTGTTCTGTGACTAGTGTGTAAGATTCAGCATGTGGCTGTTGAAAGGGGGAAACCTGTGCCTAGGCACCAGTGAAATCTATTTCTACCAGGGAGTTCACAATGGGGGATTTATGCCCCATTTCTACAATATATGCCCTACACTCACTGAGTGAGAGTTTTTCGTGCCAGAGCTGCTAACGAAGTAACTAATCCTGACTATTCTCTGCTGTGGCTAATTGGCACTTTCAACTGTAAGTAAAGTGATCTACTAATCATTTTGATCTCAGTTCAGTTCTTTGATCTAGCTGTTATTCTCAGGGGGATATAGTGACGGCACAATTCATTAATTGCTAGTTTATAATCATGCAGCCATAGCGTTGTCTGTTTCAGTCCCAAAATTTTCCACTTCACAGTTTTCAGGATGTGCGGTTAACACCTGTTCCCATGCATTTAGCAGAGCGATCTCCCCACAGGAACATGACCACAGCCTAGTGCCTAGTCACTGCTTTCTGCCAGGGTCCCAAACAACAGGCGTGCTGCTCTTCTGAGACATCAGCCTCTGCAGTGGGGGGCAGCAGAGCCAGCTGCAGATCAGCATTTCCCAGAGCTATTTTATTACTTATTTCTTAAGCGCCAACTCTATGCTGAACTCTGTGCAAGGCACACTGTATCACTTACAGTGAAAGGCAGATGCAGAGATAAGAGGCTCTCCTGGGAGATAGTCCTGATTCTAGCTGTTCTTGGCTATCCAGAGTTAGAATGGTTAATGATAACAAAATTTGGGAAGGGATCTTAAACATCCTGCGTCAGGGCCTGAGCTGATCTCTAGGTATTGGAGAGCAGCCTGAGACCCAATGTAGGGGGAAGATTATCCCACATCTGCTACTGCAGAGTTTACACACTTTCCTTTGAATAAGCTGGCACTCGTCACTCAAGAAGGATCCCACGCTGGTTACTGCTGCAGATTGTAGATTTCAGCAAGTTTTACAAAAAGCCTGAAAATTCCATGGTTTAATGTGTAACATGGCGTGGAGGCAGGAGGAATTTACTGCATGGAAAGTAGTCTTCAGTCAAGATACAGCCAACTGAAGGAGAGATGAACAAGGTGCCTGGTGAGGGAGGAGATGGGTTCGTACATGGAAAGAGACAGGTCACCGTGTATGAAAAGACAAGTAGCTATGGGAATGAACAGGCACCAATGTAAACAAACCAGCAGCCATGGAAGCGGGGAACTTCCTAGTGTCCAGAGACAAAGAACTAGCATGTGCTCTGTCTTTGGAGCGTTGATGGGGCAAATCCCAAGTGTGGTGAAAAGAGAAGAACCCTGAGACTCCCTCAGTAATAAAAGAAGGAGCTGGCTCCCACTGAGGATAGCGGGGAGAGTAATGGGGGTCGCTGTGGGTGTAGTCCTGGCACAAGAGCTAAGAGGCCTTTCCCCTTAAAGCATGTTCTCAGGTGGTCCAGCATTGATCACAGGCTTGTTTCCGGCTTTATTCAACACTGGTTTGGATTGTCTTTCCCAGCATCCCAGGCAGACAGAGGAGATGCCCACACCAAGCATTGCCGGCTCCCCTCAATAAACAGTAAACAACAAAAATGACCTCTAACAGGAAAGCAGTGCAGAGTGCAACCCTAGGGCTAGTGACTTAGAAAGGGCAGAGCTTCTGCAGGGCCCAGGGAAAAGGCATTGCAAACTGGCCCCAGAATCCACTCTGGTGCCTCTTCCGCTGCCCTATCTCACACTGTGCACAGTGTACAGCCAGCTTGGCTTCCGTGGCTGCAGGGGGACTGTTTGCAGGAAAAACTGCTCCCACGTGTGACCTCCTGTAACTGCCCCAAAATAATGCCCAGAGCATCTGTCAGAAGGACATCCAGTCTTGATCGAAAAATTGTCAGGGATGGAGAATCTACCATGACCCTTGGTAAGTTGTGCCAAGGGTGAAACACCCTTGCAGTCAAAAATGTATCCTTATTTCCAGTCTGAATTGTCTAGTTTCAACTTCCAGCCATTGGATCATGCTATTCCTTTCTCTGCTAGACCGAACAGCCTATTATTAAATATTTGTTCCTCATGTAGGTACTGACAGACTGTGATTGTCACCCCTTGGCTTGGCTTTATTAAGCAAAATAGATTGAGACCCTTGAGCCTGTCAGTACAAGGCATGTTCTCTAGCTCTTTTATCATTCTTGTGGCTCTTTGCTGACCCCTCTCCAATTTATCAACACCCTGGAATTGTGGGCACAGGAACTGGACCCAGTACCCCAGCAGTGGTTGCACCAGAGGGAAAGTAATGTCTCTCCTCCTCACTGAGACTCCTCTGTTCATGCATCTCAGCATTTCATGAGCCCTTTAGGCCACAGTGTGAGATCTGAGGCCTCGCATTTTGGCTAAGCAGTAGCAGTCTTATTAGCAGAGACAGCAGCCATAAACTAAAAAGCATGTGGTCACAGCTTCACATCCCCTCCTAAATTACACCAAACAACATAATATTGGGCTGTTAAGAAGATGCTACTGTCCTAATAGTGCCTACCACCACCCGATAAAGAAACAGATCTTGAGATGTTTAAGGAAAACATAGTTTGCTAGCCTTCTGTCTGGGAAGGAATCACTGATCAACAGTTGTGATTGTAAAATCTACCCTTCTTATAGTTTTGTCTCTATGGTACCCACTTCTGTTGTTTATCTGAATGATTTGTGTTCGGTTCTTTGATTGTTTCTGTCTGTTGCATAACTAATTGTGCAATATTTAAATCTACTAAGATGGTGGGATATGAGTGGTTAAAGAACTGTTTCATAATGGCCTAGGACTGGTGTTTTGCAGTACTTTAGTTTTAAATGATTGGCTAAAGTACAGCTAAGCAGGACCCAACTTTTAACTATATAAACAGGGGTCCAAAAGGAAGTTCTCTGGAACCTAACTCCAGGACACAGCCCAACATCAGAACTGCCAGACCTCAACACCCGGCCAACTGTTTTTATAGAAGCTGGAGTCCCCAGATGATCTAATCCTGATTGGCCACCAGGAGACATTTGTCTGCCTTATCGGGAGTGGTGAGCATTGTGTGCTTAGCAGGTGTGTTCTGTTTTGGTAATAATTAATAAATAGAGAATAAGGGTATTACTGTGTAAGGTGCCTTCACCGGTAAAAGACCCTGCAAACCCCCAGAAGATTACACCCTGAACCCTACAAATTGGGAAAGGGTGGGAACTTCAATTAACCAGGTTATACCCGAAGCCCTTCAGCCTGGAAATGGGTGAACCTGAGCCCTAGCATGTGAATTGGGTAAGGGTAGGTGTCTTTCCCCTGGTGGGGTGCCTTAACTGGGTTATGTCTTAAGCCCCATGGATTGGGATAAAGGTGGGGTGCCTTAGGGTATGGGTAACAACAGCATCGCAGTGAATGCTTTGAAGGGGCACTTAAGAATGTGGAACTCAACGGAGTGAGTCACGATCCCTTGGAATCTGGTACTCTCGTCCCAGAGATAATTGTGCCATCAGACACTATATTCTAGCATAACACTGTTGAGCTTTGACAGTCTTGTTCTGTGTGAGCTGTCGGGTCTCCTTACTGCAAGTGTCGATGGACAAAAGCATCTCACCTCAGTATGTTGCCTTGCTTTGTACAAGAAAAATATTTTAGTATCAGTTTGAAGGGTATTTGCATTTTTATGGATAAATTCAAGAAAAAAGATACCACGCAATCCTAATTTGCATCCCTTATTTCCATAGAAACTACAGGAGCCTTGATTGCTTTCATGTGCTTTTGATGATAATTGAGTGGGTATCTTCATCCTGCCATAAGGTGGGAAGAAAAATTGGCATTCGTAATAATTTCTAATGGTTCAAAGGAGCCTACTGTAAAATAGCTGGGTTTTATTTACTAACTCTACGTTTAAAAAACCCATAACAACCTCTACAGGTTGCCTCTCGTTTGCCAGTATCTGACTGGTGCTTGTGAAATTGAGGTCACTCAGCGTCTAATCAAAGTTCAGACACGAGCAGGGGGCAATAAAGAATTTATATATCATAATCTATACACACGCTTTTAAACTGTGGATGGAACACAGCGAAGTGTGTAGCAATGGGAGCAGACAGGTTTACAGAAGAGTGCAGGTACAAAGAGAATTAGTGCATTCAATCCCTCACCCCAGCTCCCTTGACTAATGCAAGAGGGTCAAAGCCAGTGGTACTGAGTCTGAATTCTGACATGGCACCTGACCCAAAGCCTGGGGAGAGCTGGGTCATTAGGGTGATGCTGAAGTCCCCACCACTGAACTGAGCTGTACTTTAACTCTCAGATGGATGTGCCTAGATTTGCAGTGGGAGGGTAGAGCCGTCCTGAGCACTGGCTCAATGGCATCTCCCTGTGCTGCCACCATTGTAATGAGAGACACAAGGGGTGAAGTAATACCCTTTACTGGACCCACTGCCGCTGGTGAGAGAGACAAGCATTTGAGCTACACAGAGGTCTTCTTCAGGTCTTCTCCACTAATATTCCTGGACCAGCATGGCTATACCACCACTGCAAACTGTTACAACGGGCAGAGATTGCTTTGCTAATCTCTTCTGCACAGTCTGGTTGTTAATAAATAAAGGTCCATGTTAGCATGACCCCTTGGGAATGTGAGAGCCCCGAATTGTGTGTGACCTCTCCTGTGCCTCAGAAGTCCCTTAGGTGTGTGTCCACTGAAGAAGCCATATCAAGGATGGGATTGGCCCCATTAACTCCCCACACAGGACAGCCTCCCTCCTCACCATCACCCTCTTAAAGGGATCAGTTGGTAATTAGCCCAGGTGCACGTACAGCCCCTTTACTGAGTGAACACAAGCATGGCCATCCTGGGTCAGACCAACGGTCCATCCACCCTAGCTTCCTGGCTTCCGGCAGTGGCCAATGCCAGGTGCTTCACAGGGAGCGAACAGAACAGCAACTACTGAGTGACCCATCCCCTGTTGGCCACCCCAAGTGAGTGGGTTTATATTGTCAAACAGGGGCATCCCCATCCCAGCACGCTATGCAAATGTTCAAGGTACCCAGAGGTCTCCACAGCTCTCAGGTGTTGGGTGTAAGGGGTGTCCAAAGCCCTTCCATGGATTCTGCTGGCTTTACTTGTCTCCTAATGATACCGGTTGTCTGCCAGTGATGACACACCTGTTCAAGAGGTTGCCAGTGTGCACACCTTCCCACCTCTGTGGGTCTCTTCTCTGTGGCAGTGTGTGTGAGCTGGACGGCTGTGCCGTGTGCTCAGCATAGCGGTGTGTGCCATGTGCTCCATGTACCAGTTCAACCTTTCTACATACCTGACCTGCTTAATGGGAAATTTCAAACCTCCCAGTTCCAGCATGCTGGAAACTCTACTACTCAGTGTGCTACTCACCTGCTGCATTAATGTGTATAGGATACGTGGGTCCAAAGATCAAAGGCGTTACTATGACCCTGTCACTGTCCAACATTAAACAAGGTTCAGGGTTTGGTATGCAGAGATGTCAGCCAGCTTAATATCTTGGCAAATACACCACAAACCAGCTTTTAACCTTTTATTAAAATACAGAGAAGCAGGAAACAGTGAAAGCATTTGAAACGTAAAGTATTAAATGAGGCTTTTATTTTGACCATATTCCATGTTCCCTTTAGCTAGAGAGAGCATTAGAAGAAGAAATCCCCCCTTATCTGACCGTCTCTTGGATGGTAATAACTACGCTTTTGGAAGAGAAGAGACGTTATTTAAGCTGGGCTGCAGGTCTTGTTGCTGTTGTTAAATTCCAGTTTCATTTCCTCAAAGACAAAACAAGACAAACACACACCAGAGGGAAAGAAAAGAGAAAATGCAGCTTGTGTTTCTGATGCCGACTTTCCCTTGAAGTCTCTCTGCTGGAAAAACACAAACACCGCACAATGGCTGATCAGCCGCTCGAGACCTGGCAAACTTGTACCAGTGTCGGGCTGCTTAGTGCAGGGTTCTCACAACAAAGTTTTGGTGGCCTCAGATTGCAGCCACCAACTCTTGCTACTGGCTGCTCGCACAAACCCATCTCTGTCCCTTCCTCCTGTGGTCTTTCAGCGAGCGCCCATCCTGGGGAAGGTGGGTCGGGAACTCGCCTACAGCATTACAGCCGGCTGGGAGTCTGAGAGCTGCCCAGGGGAACGCCCTGGTGACTGAACGCTGCAGCCACCTCCACTGACAAGAGCTGCCTCCGGGGCTGCAGACACCGGCCCCACGTGACTCCAGAGGCGCAGCCCTGAGCCCCCGAGGAGGCTACATAGTGCAGGGCGCCAACCGCTGCTGGCGGCACAGCACAAACACCAAGGTGGCGCATCTCGCTGCCCTTGGTAACGGCTACTCAGGACAGCAGCTGGGCGCTGCCGGGCAGGGCAGTTGGCGTGAGGAGGAGGAGTGAGCAACAGCTGAGTGCTCTGATTAGAGCAAGCCAGCACCTTGCCTAAGGAGGCAAGAGGGAACAGCTGTCTCCCTGGCGGTGGGGTTTAGACAAGCCAGCTAGGCAGACACCAGAGAGAGGCACAGCCAGGGAGAAGAGCAGGAGCCCTGCTACTCAGTTTGTCTCCTGGCCAGAGAGGGTGCGCACCCCCCGCCCCGGGGCCAAGGAGCCTGGAGGAGAGTGGGGATTGTATAATGCACTACACAAACGAGCACAGGCCACTGCACTGGTTACGCATGCGAGTCCTTTGTTGTGGAGGAGGAAAGACCCCGCAGGGGGCCTGTGGCAACCTGCCACAAGCAGCCTTGGTTGTAGCTGTCAGGACCAGCCTCGCATGATTGTGCTATGGAGCTGCACCAAACCAGGGGCACAGGAGACAATGTGCCCTGAGAGATGGCTTCTGGAGCGTCCTGAAGGCAGATGCCCTAGCTGCCTTCCCAGAGGGTGCAGCTCGCTGCCTGGCGTCCGCCCACTGGTGCCTGGCAGAGCTGGGGGAGAAGCCCCGGCCCTGACTCCCTGGCCCCTTTGGAGCATGCTGGGGAGAAGGGAGCGATAACTGCTCTGTGCCAAGGGGGCAGGGCTGCTGTTCTGCCTGGGTTTGACATGAATGCACAGGGGGAAGAGGACTTCCCACAGCACCCTGCCCCCTGGCATAGCACTGCATCCCCCGCACAGGTGAGACAGACGCCGGCCCCGAGAGGGAGCACTCCTTTCATCCTTGTGTGTGCCCTGCGCTCCTCCATGGAATTCCAGGGTGCGGCTCCGACCTGCTGCCCGGAGAGGTGCTCTGAAAGTGCCTGCTTCCCACAGCTCACTCCAGCCCGCTCTTAAGCCCTAAGAAGCAGCTAGCTTCCTGTGCCCACCCCAGAGCATGCGTGAAAGGAATCACACAGCTCAGCCAGCCCCTCACAATCCAGCCTGGGCCCAGCCGCTCTGCCCAGCAGCTGCCAGTCACTGGTTAGAAATCCTGTCCCACCATGAAGCATGAGATGCACACAATCTCGTTACTGCAACGTTATGGGGAGAAGGTGCTTCTCTTTGGGGTAAAGACCATCTCTAGCAAGTCGTCTTTAGGGCTCATCTGGACCCGTTGTGTATAAATATTGATTGGGCTTTAACAGCAACTTTTCTTCTGTCCTGTGTGACTGCGAGAGACACAGGCCCATGGCTCAGCCCAGAGACTTTCCTACACCGCAGTGAACTCAGGGCTCCAGGGATGAGGCAGGCTGGCTGCTGGTTGGTGACGACGACACTGACAGTGCGTGGTGGAGAGAGGACACGGTGGGGCTGGAATTAGCTCTGCTCTGCTCCATCTGCCTATGCTGGGCTGCTCGAGAACCTTCCTGAAGTGCCTGCGTGTGTGAGCTTCTGAAGAGGCAAGAGGCTTCTCTCTCTCTGCAGATTAGGGCTTGCCAGGCCTGTGCAGCATGTCCCAGCTCTGGGACATCCATTTTTGATGGGATGAATTATGCACACTGGCCACTGAAGCAAAACTTAATGATGGGTTTGTGCTTTCTTTTTTATAGCTTTCAGCCTTTGAATTAAGACTCAGTTTGTTCTTGATGCTAACTGGGATAAAGAGAATATTCCAGTCCCTGCTTCTGTCACAGCTGCTCTGCCCAGTGGAGTTACCACATAAACAGTAATCGTCCGCAATTACTGCCCATTACGTGCTCTCTTCACCTGAGATCACACACTGAAGAGTGACTGCTGCCCCACAGGAGCCAGGCAGCAAGGAGTTGTCACGATTGAAAAACAACAAAACAGATCTGTCAAATTCTGGCTCCGTGTCAGCCCCGTATTCGCTTCTGATGGCCCCTCAGCACGAAGTACGAGAGCTGCTTCTGTGCAATTATGAATGGTGTGTAGGGCTGATCTGGGAGGTTGGGAAAGATGACATTCAAATAATAGGGCGGGTGAGCATTATTCAGTGGGTAATGCTCCAGGCAATGGAGCACACAAGACAATAAATGTGTGCTCCTGTATTGGTTGGCATTCAGTTAAGATGTGGGGATCCCAGCATGAACTGGCACTTGACCCACCAACATCACAGGCCATGTTCCTTAGCGCACGGGCCGTGGGGTCTGCACTCACTCACTGCATGAGCCCACCAGGCAAAGGAAGCTGAATTACAATGGGCCACTGACATGTGGCCCCTTGGGGGAGGAGGCAAATTTTCCAACTGTCCTCATAATCAGCCAGCACTAAAAAGAAAAAGTCCTCATGCATAAATGGCAAACACAGCACCAAGCGAACGGATTGATTTCAACGTGCGGGACTGTCAGGCCAGCCCCACTCCAGAGAGTTAGTGGCGTTATTAACTAGAGCAAACTCCAGAGAGTAAGTCTTAGACTTGTAGTCGATAGAATTTGTAAGTGGTTTATTAATTTACAGTTCTACTTTTTATTCAATTAATTTGCATTTTAATGAAAACTATAAGAAGATCCAGTTCTCTTCCTGCCGAGGCAATAACAGTGTGTGAACGGGTATGTTAGAGCAATGAGCGAACCGGCGCCATGCTCCGGGGACTCTGGAATTTGTATGTTGGGGGAAGGGCTGTGCGTAGTGTGAGAAAGGGACCAGAAAGTGTGCTTTCTGAGTGCAGTCATCTTTTTCGAGTGGCTGATGTCAGTGCAGAGCAACAACTCTCACTTTACATTCAGATGGTAACGGCAGATAACCGTGCCTGGCGAAACAGAGCAATTAGCTGAGATGCCTCCTTTGTATTTGTGAGTCAGGCACTGAGTTTTTCTGTATCCCAGGGTCTGTATTAGGTGACCACAGCTGCACACTAGAAAGTCTTTAATTTTTCATTGTGCAGCAAGTATCTGCATCTGCCATGGTCTGTGCGGATGCAGTTTAGGGTTGTCTAGGAGCTTAGATGGAAGCCAGGAATCTTCTGTTGGGTCTTTTATGAGGTGTTTTTTGTAACTTCTTGTAAACTCCTAGGTCCAAAAAGGAGACTTCAGGTGGTGGGGAGGGATGTCGTTCAGGTCCTGGTGGATGGAAAGACATTCGTTTTCCACAATCCTGTGGAATTCCTGAAGGGTTGCAGCACTGCAGTGAATGGACGGGGGAGCAATGTGTGACAGCGCCAACAGCCAAGGTGTTGGGGTTGAGAGCATGCGCTGCTGGGGTACCCCTGGGGCCCGTTCTGCTTTCACGTCTGTGTTCTTGCTTTAATCTGTGCTATAGCTTTAGATGTGTGTGGAAGTGAGCTGTGTGGAAGGACACTGGACAGCAGGACAATCATGCTACCCCAAAGCATCTGTTCTGCGGAGGACATTTCCCTGGGGGCTGGGCATGGGATCCCAGGAGAACACATGAGAGAGAAGAAAACCATTAGCAATCCACAGAGAAAGGTGCTCAGCTGCAGTGTCTGCTCCACTCTCCTTTTGGCCTAGGTAAGCTGGGCACCACAACAACGAAACACTCAACAGACGCCAGCAAAGCACCTCCTGTTGGCACATAGCCTGGCGCGGGGACCCATTGCTCTGTTTTGTCCGTGCTATGCTGCTCCCTTGGAGCCCCCTGTGTGTCCGCTGCCCAGAGCAGGCATCCAGAACAGTGTTTGCACTTGCACATCTTAGAGAACGTTGATCTCTTTTCGAATAGTGAGCAGACAGACCCTAAAAGGTCCTTCCCCCGCCAGTGTGGGTGATGCTGTGATCTCCTGGCATCGCAGGTGGAGTCATTGTGCATGGCCTCGCTTGTCAGAGTTTTCGGTTAATGCTGAACGGTGTGTTGATTTGTCGTTCACATGATCCTGAGAACAACCCGTTCATTAAAATAGGGCTTTTTATCCGCAGGACGCTGGCAAAGGGAAATCAGTGTGAACAATGCATGCCCCCGTTCCATTCCAGTCTGAGACATCTGCCGCCTCCATCCACTTCAAACTCTTTGAACAGGCCTTTGCAGCGACTCTCTAGCCTCCAGTTCCCTGATGGCTCTTTCCAGGTTGGCTTCCACCATGGGGTTCTACTGAAATTGCTTTCACCACGGTCTCTGGCTAGCTCTCCATTGCTAGGCCCTATCCTTACACCTTTTGCCTTTCTGCAGCATTTGATAGTAATGACCATTTCCTCCTCCCGTGGCTCTCATTGAAGAATACCGTCTGACTGCTCTTTCAGGCCTGCTTTGCCTCAGGGGTCTACAAGGGACAGTATGGGGCCAGGCGTGGTTTTGGTTTTAGAGCAGAGGGTCCAATGGTGTCATGGATCCATGGTAGGAACCCAGGTTACTGCCAGGGTCTCATTTGGTAACACAGCAAGCACATGCTGGCATGTACACGATGATAATGTTTGTAGTTGATTATAATGCATGCCAAACTGCTGTCTCTCTGAAAGTCACAGCTCCTCAAGTATTTGGGTGCCCTTTACATCCAAACTAGTCCAGGATCACAGTGGCAGCGTTTACAGGGGACAGATGGTAGATTCCACTCCTGGGAATACTCCCCGCTCCCAGACTTCTCTCGTCAGTGAAGAAGAGGACATGGAAATTCCCCAGTGTGACTCATACCGTGCACTGCTCAGGACTCCTAGTCTCAAATCTAATGTCCCTGGTGCATTTCCAGAGAGGAATCCTGTCACTGGCTCCCTTGCCAATAGCTGCTGCTGTTTGTGTGTCAATAATGTCTCATCATTCGGAGAGCGGTTTGAAATAAAACGAAGCGATACGTCACCTGCGCTGCAGACCTGCACAGCATTTCCTCGACTCTAAGCCACTTTATCAGTAGTTCTCAAGTGTAATTGCAAAAATCCTGTTTCCTTTGCATTGGTTTTCTCAGTCCCACAGAGGTTGGATAGTACCAGTCCGAGCTAATCATGGCACGCCCTGAGAGAGGGAAGACCTGAGGACCTGCCCTGCTTTCCCCCAGGAACATGAATTGTCCAGTCATTATGCTAACATCCCATTCCCCAGAATTCCTCTCGGTGTCCACAGGAAGGATGAATTACAGCGTCGCCACCTGATGAGAAGTGCTGTGGCTCCAGCTTTGTGCTAGAAACTTTGCTTTTAATAACACTGATGGGTTGGAGACTTGTAAATTGCTGCTGAGAGCATAATCGTTGCTGCTGCGGGGACGAAAATCAGCAATTACAAAGGTGTTGTGAAGGAGGAGGACTTTCCTGGTTCTTGTATTGTGCAGCTGGCACAGAGGAGTCACCCAATGGCTTCACAGCCAGGAAATGCCAGCACTCCTTAATTTTGTTCCCTTGCCCCAGACGGGCTCTTTCCCAGACACCCCCTCTGAGTCTCTCTTGTACCAGTGTTGCTGGGACTGACGAATCCCGAGGCTGCTTTTCCCCCTTTGGCAGGATTAGCTAAATTACAAAGTTTCGCTGAAGCTTTTAGAGATATTTCCATACCGTGTGACAGGCAACCTTCCTGGCTTGCTTCTAAATGCTCTGCAGGGCTGCTCCCAGGCTGCCCCCTGTCGGCCAGCGGGCCTTCCCAAAGGTCCCGCGACAGGCAAGTAGTTTCACTTTGGCCCGGTCAACACTTACCTTTGCGATTCAGCAGCAGTCGACGGGAGATACACAAGTGACGTAAATCACTTGCGTATCTCCCGTCGACTTTGCAGCGTCTCCTCCGTGCGCCGTCCACACTGCGCTGCGTCACTTACCGGGGTGGTTTTCCTGCGTTGCTTGCTGGATCGACTGTGCGCGTCTATACAGACCGCTCAGTCGATCCAGAGCAATCGATCTGACGATGTCGAATTTGCTGCCGTCAGTGTAAACCCAGCCTTAGTGGCTGACAGGTATCCGTTCTGGAGCGAGACAGAACATACCTTTATAATGCAAATAGTAAAGATCATTCTGAAATCATTCTTGTTGAGAGACTTGGTCAGTTCTTAAAGCATGAAAATGGTGACATTCTTATCTGCGAGTATATAGTAGATGGGTTCAGATATAGTTTAAACCAGGCTGAATAATCTGGAGGTAGAAAACTAAACTAACCGATAAGCAACAGATCTGGAGCCTCCATTTTCTTTAGTGGCATAAGGACGCCACCCTCAAGTTCCTTCTGCAGTGCGACAGAGTAATAATTTAACAACTTTGTTCTTTAGAGATTTACTAATCCAAGTTGACTGAAACATGAGATGCTCCCCACCAAAACCAACCCTTCCTTCCACCTCTTTTATCATTAGATTCACAGTTAAGCTCACATGCAGCAATCTCAGAGTTTCCTTTTGTCCTTTTAGATGGGTTAATTAAACATGTCTTTTAAACTGTTTTTTCCCAGTTGCATCCAAATGTCTGCTAAGGGAGCTTAGACGCTAATACCCCCTCAGCATTCATCTTGGGAGGATTTCAGTACTTGTGAGCCACAAACATGGACCTTATTCTAACCTACACATCCACTAGATGACTGTTGCTTCTGAATTCCAGGAATATATAAACTTTTCTCCTTACAACTTTAGCAGAGGAATACTAAGGCTTTGTGTGTGTATGTGTTTTTTAAAGAAAATTGAACAATAAACATCCAGAGAAATGAGACATTTAAACATTCAAAGTAATTGATACTAGGAAAAAATATGATAGGATGAAATCTATTCCTGCAATAAACTGTCCATTATCTGGGCCATCAGCATAATCCTAATCTAAAATTATGAGGATCCATTACAGACCTAATCAAATACAATTTTCTATATTCCATGAATCAAAACCTCCATATGTATTAAGAGCCTAGTTTGTCTTTCTGTTCCTGCCTTCTCCTGGAACAGTATCTCTCTGATTTCTTGTATTATATTGCTCCGATGTCTGCTAAGGGCGCCATGCCCTAGAAATTCACATTAAATAGCAGTGAGTGAGCACTAGAAATGAAAAAAGTGAAATACTATCTAGACAGCTGGAAGTAAAAATATGAAAAGTGTTGCACTTACAGGAGGAAAAAAGCCTATTTTTATGACTTGAATAGACAGTTTGGTATAAAGAGAAATTCCTCATCCAAGATCACACACACAGTGGAGCTGCAGCAGGCAGGTTGAAGCGCTGTAATCCGCTATGTGCCAGGAACTGTATGGAGCGTGACTTCGGTGAGAGGCAGTTGGATTTCAATACAGCTATGGAAGTGCTCCAGCAAACCAAAAGGACACTCATCTGGCTTGTCCCAATCTGCCATATTGTCCCCTCCAACGGAAATGCCCCTGTCTGCTCTCCTGTCTCTTTACTCTCCCATCCCTCTTCACATCATCTGGCTCCTTAAGAAACCCCTGTTTCCTAACCCCCCTGAATTGCCACCACTGGCCCAGCTTAGCACAGCACATAGGCTGTGCTGAAGTCCATCCCTGCTCAGCAAAGCCCTTAGGTCATGCTTGGATCCCACTGACTTCAGTGCTTTGATGTATCCGAGCCACAGTCAGCAACTCCACTTGTTCTGGGACCTCCCAGCTCACTGCAGTCTCTGCTGCCACCCCATGAGCCTGGTTTTCTCTGCTCACCCCATTTCAACGTGCCTGTCTGAATTTCCTCCAGATGTGCTCCACCAGCTCCCTCCAGCCCTGGATTTATCCTGGGCCTTGAACCCTCTCCTTCCTCCTTTAACGTCGCCTGGGACACGGCTGTTCCCGAGGAAATCCTGTCAGCAGTGCCCCGGAGCAATATGGCCTGTACGGGCTGCTTGCTGCTTTCTAGGCAAGCATTAGTGGTAGTGGGTTGGTTCTGAGCTAAAAAGCCCTCAGTGGCTTGGGACAGGCCTTTCTGGGAGACACGAGCTTGTTGCTGCAGCGGTGACTAGCAAAGGTGCCTGGACACACGGCCTCCTGGCTCACAGAGCAGGGCTGGGCCTGAGGTTTCCCGAGAGGGGCCCTCAGCTCTTCCCCTGCTCTGAAACAGCCCCCGGGCACTGGCCTGCAGAGCATGGGGCAAGGTCATTGCCACAGCTATGGCCAAGCTCCCGGGGACGTGCCCCAGGTTCCGGGCGTGGACCCACACGCCAGGTCCAGGTGCTCTAAGCTCCTCTGGGGCTGAGGCGGCTCCAGGCACTGTTGCTTACTTTGGTCGCTGGGCTCATCCCTTGGGCACAGACTCTGTTGGTCACCCCTCCTCGGAAGTGGGACCTCCTGGTCCAGCTGCCCAGCCCCTACTCCAGTGCTGACTGTCCCCCCGACTCCGACACACTTCCCAGAGCGCCACCCTCATGGCACTCTGTTCAGAGAGTAGCCCACGGGCCTTGTGACAGTGGCAGTCCATAGACACAGCCTTTGCAGAGGGGTTGCTAAACTGAAACACGTGTGACTCAGAGACAGCACCAGAGACAGGCGAGCTCCGCAAAGCAATATGACCCTGCGTGCCATTCCCTGCCTCAGTTTCCTCACCGCTCAGGGTGCCAGGTTCCCTCTCCTGGACTCTGCCTCCTGCAGCCAGGGCCTTCAGCATCGGCTGGCCAGCAGCCAAAGGGTCCCTCTCACCCAGGGAGCAGGCCCCTGTGTGTTCTCATCCTCTCAGCAGCTGTTGTTACCACCTGGGGATTTTTGTTCCCTTTCTGGGGATTTCCCCTGCAGACAGCCTGGAATAACTGGATTCTTCTAGCCCAGGTGCCCTCCTTTGCATCTCCATTGTCCTGCCGGAGACAGTTGTGAAGTGCGAACAGTCCTTTGCTTGTTCTGCAGCTTCTCCCAGGCAGGCTTGAGTGACACATGGCAGGGCCCTGGCCAGCCCAACACACCGAGGGTTGGAGTTAGCACGTGCGTTGTCTCGGGTCAAGTGCACAGGCTGTGCACAGACCGGTCCCCAAACCATCGCACCCCTTCCCATGGCTCGAGAGGTCCGTGGAGGTGGCAGCTGCAGGAAGGGTCTGGTGGCTCTGCGGGTTCATTGGGGATATTTCGTGGGCAGAGCTTGTCATCTTTGGACTGGCTGCTGCACAGGCTGTCACAGTCGTACTCTGCACCTCTGCAGCACTGCATGTGCTGAGGCTCCCGTTCCAGTAAGCTGAGCCTGCCACCCACCTGGACTATCCCAACTTCGTTCTCGGCCTCCTTGCGCCCCAGCTGTCCAGGCTGCAGCAGGCATAGAGAGGCCCTGCCCTGCCATGTACACAGCGAGGCCCGGGAACACGCTAGCCCCTGGGCGCTCCCATCGCCACTCACTGCCCATCCATCGGCCTGTCTTGCTTGAGAATCACCATGGGAACTTCTCCCTCCTCTTCCTCAGACTTTGCCCTCCTGCACGGCTCAGCGCTCCCTCCCTCCATATCGCCATGGCCCACGTTCTCTCCCTCAACAGGCTGCGTCTGTGCCCAGATCCCAGCAGCTCTCCTGCTGTCTGGAGCAGCCTCCCTCTCTCCCCACCCGATCGACTCACCATCTGTTTTCAGCTTTCAGCTGGAAGAAAATGTTTCTTGTTCCCCAGCTTGTCCCATTGATTTATCTCTGCCTGAATTCTTCTCCATTGGCGCCTGTCTTCAAGAATGGATGCTTTAATTTATTTATCATACAATACTTTTATGCCTTTTCCCTTTGTAATTTATCCCATGTTCTCTCTGCTGACCTGTATTATTTAACTCTAGTGCATTTTAGGCTGCGCTTAGTAAGAAAGATACTGTGCAGAATAACAAAGTTGTAGCATGTTATTGCCAGTGCTTGATACAGTTTGTAAGGCCCTGTGACCTCCACTGGGCAGAAAGATGCCAGCGTAAGGCAGAACATTAATGTTGCACCAGGAGGAAATGTCGCCGTTCTGACCCAGGCACTTATTTGGCTATTTCTGAAGTTTTGCAGAGCTCAGGATTGTGAGAGTCCCTGAGCTTTCCTGGGAGAGGAGAGTTGTCTGTGCTGTGAAATGGCAGGTCCTCTCCTACTGGGATTTTGTCATGAAACCAGAAAGAAATCAGCTAGTTTCCTGAGCAAAACAGAAGCGACAATGAGGCATTAGCGTCCACACAGAGTTCAGCCTCCCAGGCATGCTGCAGACTTGCCAATAAACCCCAAGGAGAGGAAGAAAATTAAAGTAGCTCCAGAGGGGTAGCTATGTTCTCCTGTTTTTCACAAAAGAGCAAGAATCCGGTGGCACCTTAAAGACCAACACATTTATTTGGGCATAAGCTTTCGTGGGCAGAAACCCACTTGGCTGGATTAAAGTATTTGACACCGGTAATTGGACACCAAGCTGGGCTCTATAATCAGACCAAATCAACAAATGCCCATGAGGTGCTGAGCGAACACCACACCTGCTGCAGAGCTGTGAAGGTGCCAGAAGGCGAGGGCCAGGAGGTGGGCCACAGAGGGAGACGGATCCTACCACATGGCCACTGTCAGAAGCTGAGAGAGGAGACGAGAGAAAACAAGAACTGAAGTTAAAACTGCATTTTCAAGTTCGTTTCCTGTGAGAGGGGAGCTGCTGGAGAAGGAGGCAGTGACATTAGTGTGCAGTGCGGGTGCTGAACCTCACTCAGGCAGGGAGAGAAAAGCAGCTCGTAACTGCTGGTATAACGGATTGTCTTCTTACGTGTACAATATACTCTTAATTAATAGCCAGGATGAGCGGGAGCCACCATCTCCATTACCAATTTGTGGATGTGGCTGGACTGTCTGTCTCCCAGGACAGCAATATTCCCTTGCCTTACTGCAAACTGCTTGTGGCATCACTGTATTAGACTTCATGCTTGAAAAGTAGAGATTTAATACTCCACCTTATCAGCACAAGGGAGGGTCAAAACAATTCACATCCGTGATGCCACATAGCTCCCTGACGGTGTTTGTTATGCCAAATATAACGCAGAGCTGCCCTCTGTGGAGAACCTTCCCACTTTGTCAAACAACGAAAGGAATTTCAGAAGGAAAGTATTTAGAAAGAATCAGTCTGAAGGTTCCAAGGAGCTGTGCGTGTGATGTGTGTGGACGAGCGAGGGGCTAGTGCCAGCGTGAAAGTGAGCCTCTCCGCAGATCTCTGCCAGTGCATCTCAGTCCTGATGCGGGCAGCCCTGCCAATCCAGTCCTCAGCCTCTCCATGCAGCTCTGCCCCGGCACGCCAGCCTTGCTGCAGTGCAGCACCCCCAGCTCTTGCAGCTGGGTCGTGATTTGGTGAGTGGGCTGACTTTCCATTTCCAAGCAAGAACGAGACCAGAAAGTGCAGTTCCTCTGTGACCTACAGCACGCAGGTCTCCAGAGAGTTCACTAGTCCCCAAGTACTTCCTGTTGTAAGCACCGTTTAACGAGCTGTTTGTAAATATAGCTGCATGCAAGTTCCTGGCAACTGTGCTTCCCATGCAGTCTGCTGGGCAGGAATCTGTGGGAACAGCACATCAGATGTTTCTGCGTTTATTTGTGTCCTGAAATATACATTTGCGAAGACATCCATACCTGATGTGTGTGAGACACTGTATGGTGCTCTCTTCCATTCTGCATTTGCTTTGACGTGCAAGCCAGGGCATAGGTTCTGCCTACACATCATGAGGCAATACCTGAGCACATAAAGACAACGGGAGGGTTAGGTGCAGAGGGATTTCTTTGCAGAAATTAAAGCTGGGTTAGGAGAACTATTCCTTTGCTTCCCCAAAAACAACATAACAGCAGTATACAGACTAACACAGCTACCCCCTGGACTGTAACAGCAGTAATTCTCCTGGCATGAGCTGAGCAGACACGGAGCGGCCTCCTCCTCCAGACTGCCAGAAGTGACGAGGCTGGTAACGGTGTTGCTGGCTGGATCTTGTGGTTATGTGGCATGACAGGCACCAAGGCCCAGCTGCAGGAGAACCTGCCCTCATGGAACAAACCAGGTTGTCTCTGTGACAGAGGCTGCAGGTTTTATTACCAACCTTGGCAGGGGATCCAGATGTGCTGGCCGCCCTGCCCTGCCCCTGGAGTCCCGAGGGGAGCCTGAGCAGAGCCAGATGACAGCTGGGGGCATGGGGCTGATTCCCAGCTGGGCACAGCGCAGCCATCTACTTAGACCCTGTCTAGCCGGAAAGCAGGGGGCCAGGCAGGGGCTGCGCTGACCATCCGCTGGGGCAGGGAACGTGGGGGAAGCAGAGGAGGTGCTGGGCTGGGGGGTGGGTTGTGCTTCCCTCTTTGCAATTGGAGACTTTGCTGATCTGGTGCCAGCTTGGGTTAAACCAGGTCCCCCGCCCTGAGCTAAAACCGAACCGCTGCCAGTGTTCAGCTGCACTCTGCCTGCCTGCCTGCAATGCCTCTTCTCACGAGGCGCTCTGCCCCACCCCACCACAGCCACCCGGAGCAGGGCCTCAACAGAAAGGGGAGCCAGGCCTGGGGAGCATGGGCAATATCCCACAAGCCAGGGTGCTGGATCCTGGTGCTGGGGCCGCCCGTACTGTTCCACCGTGCACCTGTCCCCCCAGCTAGCCAGGATGTGGCTGCATGCAGGGGAGGTTCTTAACCCAGGTCTGGCCTGGCCCGAAGTTTAGAAAGCGCCAGCTCCCCCAGGGCATTTTGGGTCTCGCGCTGGGCAACAGGCAGAATGTGGGCCTGCTGGTGGGGTGTGTCACCAGGGATGAGCACAGAAAAGCGCTTGCCCTGGACAAGGCGGCAGGGGCAGGTGGGTGTGAAGGAAGACATCCAGCCAGCACATTTCCAGCCACTCCATTTGGCAAACAGGCACAGCCTGGGGCTTCTAACACACTGCCATGGATACAAGTTGATGTGGCAGGGCTGGCGCTGCCCTTCTGCACTGAGTCAAACCTCACCCCCGGGAAAGAGTCCAGAGCATCCAGCAGCATGCTGCAGAAATGGCTCATTGCAGGGCTCGCAACCAGAACAGGAATCCTCGGTCCCCGGCAGAGCTGGACAGCACGTCAGGAGCCAGTTCTTCGACCACTGTGAAACCATAATAAATCATCCTCACATGAAGACTAACACCCACTTATTACGGTAAATGTGCCAGGTTGCAGGAATGCCTGACGTGAGTGTCATTATCGCAATTAGACACATTAAAGCAGAACTCACTGTGGTGTCTGCAAAACTGCTACAATATTCAGCACATTATCATTAAAAAAATTACAGGTTGCAAAGAGGATTATTTCCTAGTTTGCAGAATTCCTGGAATGCAACTTTTGATTGCAATAAATGGTTGAAGACCTGCTTGGTTCTGCCCACATGCTGGTAAGTCTTAAAATCTGCCAGAATTAGGGCAGAAAGGAGTAATGATGAGAAAAGAGCACAGTCCCCCACCAGGGAAAGTCAGTCATTAGCAGCGAGTCACTCCACGAAGCGTTCAGGAATTACACCCCGAGCAGTGACTGTTTCCAATGAGGGAATCAGGAACATACGATGCCTCCTGTTGCACCAGCGCGCTCTGATGGGAAATGATAGATTGTTAATTAAACAGGAGGCTCTGACAAAGGGAATGAGCATCTCAGCCGTGGTGGTCAAGAGTGATTCGGGAAAGCCTGGTGTGCTCTCCTAATGTCACATCACAGAGCCGCTGCTATAATGCACTAGCAATTACTACACTATACAGGTAGCAATTTATAACACTTTGATAACTGTATTTTCCTGCGGCTACATCAGTCATTGGCGTACACAGAGCCAGGAGAGAGAGCTTCACTTCCCATCCCGCCACGTGAGTCCACACCCTCACCCCTCCCATCCCCACCCCAACACTCAGCCCCAGCCATTCATTCAGCTCACACATTCCCCTCTGTGGAAAGAGCAGAGCACAGGTTTTTCTACTGGGAGCCCCAGCACGAGACATTTCCCTCCCTGTCAAGTGCTCTGGATTTCCCACCCACTGCTTTGGTTCATTTTCTTTTTCTTTTCTTTTTTTGTACATAAATCTCTGCAATTTGACCAAACGAGACAGAAAAGCCTGTTACACTCTGGAGGCCCAGAATACGTGTGTCCCCCCCTCCACCCTCCCCGTCCCCCTGCCTCTATTGTGAAGCAGGGACGTAGCCAGAACTGATTTTTTGGCAGGGCCTGTGGTTGACACGGGTGGGCATAAGTTCAACCAGCTGAAAAACAAGCGCTTCCTGAACTTCCGGCTTCCGGCCACGTGACCTGAAGCAACCGGTTGAGAAACTAAGCTGCCTGATGCTCCAGTTGCCAAGGTAGCTTAAGTGGAGCATCGGCAGCAGAACTTCTGCAACCAATTGGGTGGGTCTGCTTTCAAAGTGGGAGAGCCATGGCCCACCCAGGCCCGCCCAGGCCCACCCGTAGCTATGCCCCTGTTGTGAAGTCTATGTTGTTCTTTGTAGGGGTTTTTTTGAGCAGCCAAAGATTTCCTATTAACAACTACCAACAAATATACATGAGATGAATGCCTGAGAGCCTCCGGTACCGGCTCCTGAGGAGCATACGTTCCTGAGACAGATGTTTAAAAATGAGAGATGGCTGCTCTTAAAAGAGCCTCGCCGAGCGGCAGAAAACACATGAAACCCTCCACATTGTGTGTGTCGAAATCCATGGAGCTATGACCACTTGTGGTTCCCATCTCCAGTGAGGCTGCACTGTGACGTGTCCCCCCCC
>ML675626.1:31334903-31360962 GCA_007922155.1 Mesoclemmys tuberculata | reverse complement strand
CTCTAGACAGTAGTTGGAGCTCGACAAATTCAGACTCTAAATAAGGAGCAAATTTTTAACCTTGAGGATTATTAGTCACTGGAGCAACTTGCCAAGGGTTGTGGTTTCTCCCTCCCTCAAAATCCTTAAATCAAGTCTGGATGTTTTTCTAAAAGATCTGCTCTAATGCCGCCAGGGTTTATTTAACTCAGGGAAGTCCTACGGCCTGTGTTATGTAGGAGGTCAGACCACAATGATGCCTTGCAGCATTACAATCCATGACTATGAATACGCCTGCGTGGGTCTGCGCATACAGGAGGAAGGATGATGGGCTTGTGATTAAAGTGCAGGAGTGGGACTCAGGAGATGTGGGGGTCTCTTTGCAAATCACAGCTCTCCCTTCCTTCCTTTCTGATGTATGAGGGATTAGTGTATTTTAAATATCTACAGACCCGCAACTACCTGTTTTCTTCACTGCCTGTGTGAGCGCCCAGCACTGCCCTCATGTCCAGCGCAAATAAGACATGACTGCTTATTTGGTGAGAATAAAAGAGTTGGAGCAGCGGAGCATCTGCAGAATGGGCAGGGAAACATTCTTTCCTTCTTAAGTTAATAAAATATCACCCACAGGGCACGGCAGAAGGGCAGCTCTTTCTGCACAAATTGGGGCCGTTGCAATTTCTTGCAGAGAAGCCTTCACCTCCAGCAAAGCTTCCAGGCTGCAAACCCTACGGGTGTGAAGGGGGGAGGTGGGCTCAGAGCACCCCGCGACCTGCACGTGGCTAGCAGTGCAGAGGAAAGGAGGCACAAGTAAACACACGCACATTGCTGGGCAAAGAGACTATGCGGGGCTGTCCTTTGCCTTTCCCTTCCCTTTAGGGCGGTGGCGAGTTTCTGAGCGTGAGGCTGGCTTAGTGCCAGAGTTGGGGAAGAGATGGATGTGGGGGTGGATTTGGATGCAGCTCCTCCTGGGATGTCGCATGGAAAGATCCTATGAGTACGTGAACATTCATTCTTTCCTGGGAGGCGTGTATGTGTGTGCGCAAACGCGCTGCGTAGAAATACATGCAGCTGTTCTTGTGTATGGACAATGCCTGCCTGCTTGTCGAGGGCGGTGTGTGCATGTAGGTAAGTGCTGTGGGGGCTGTTTGAGAGCAGGGAATCCCTGCATTTGTTCCACAGTAGCACATTTTATTAACTGTCTGCCTCCCCTCTGGAGCCGTGTAGCTCTGCTCCACACAGGAGAGATGGGTCCAATTAATTGGATGGGTAAAGCTGGTTAATGCACCTTAGAGAAGCATAATTTAATTGGAAACAATTATTACATGCCACGCCTATGTAAAACGTCTAAGAATTGGCACTAATGGGCCTCTTCTGAAGGTAGCTTTTAATTGCAGTCTGGTTCTGTATGTTAAGTGTCTCCCTGGGTCTCCTTTTGTTTCCCATGAATTAAAGGTGGCCTGCGGGTCAGACTGAGGGGCTGGAGATGTCCCGTTGGTACAGCCTTATTAGAGGCAGTTGGCAGTGCTGCCTTCTCCCAGGGTCCTAGCTCAACCCAGCTCAGTAGCTGGTTCCCTGTGAAATGTGCTTGGTCTTGTTGTGCTGTGGGGGGGGCGATGCCTTTTCCACTAGAGCAAGAGCCCACGGGGAAGCTTCTGGCGTCGCACTGCAGCATTAGCACGCCCGCTCTGCCCTGCACCCTGCTGAGCGCCGCGAGTGCCACCCGGCTGCTCTGGCACATCCCGCCCGACGTGCATGCGGCACTGCCTAACACTGCCATGCTCTCCCTCCTCAGCTGCACAGCACACTTTCTCCAGCAACAGGGCTCCCCTGCTACTGGGCAGCCTTCCTGGTGTTCAGCACCCTGGCCTGGTCTGGGGACGTGTCGGGTGTGTCTGCTCGGCCTGCGGGAGCCAGCCTCCACCAGCCGGAGTCAGCAGACAGGGTAGCAGGCTGTGCAAATGGTGCTGTCAAGTGCGGCTTGGGTTTTGAACCCCCCTCCCCACCCCCTGATGCTCCAGCCACAACTTCCAAGTGCTGTCCACACGGCTGTGGTTAGAGCTAGCACCAGCCCCACTAGGCCAGCTGCTGAGGCAGGCTGGGAGGCTCGCTGGTGGGCACCGTGTAGCCAGAGCAAAGGACCCATTGCTGCTGGCACCCACATGGAGAGTGTTCCACTGAGCACCCTTCCCGACAAGCACATCAGAGGTTTGCTGGGCTGTGTCTCAGAGCAGAAAGATCCGTCCCCATTTCTGGCCTGCGTCCCAGTCTGGCCCCTCTCAAGAGGGACAGGCGCCTGGGAAGAAATTGTTCCCCACTTTCACAGCTGCTTTTCGACTTGGCCTGAGTCTCCGTTTTCTCGCCACACAGGGAGTGACCTAAGGTGATTTTGCCCCAGGTTTTACATATGGAGTTGAAGGCCTTTCATTACCTGCACATCGCTGCCCAGCACACCATGGCCTGGATTCCACCTCTGCGCTCATTTCACCCAGGCTTTCCCTTGCCCTCCCTCATCCACTGTGTCTCCATATCCCAGCTCTCCTGACAGAAGGGTGCATGTAATGCCATCACCCCCTGGCCCATACTCAAACCTCTCCACTGGCTCCCCTTTCAACTCAGGGCCCAGCTCAAAACTGGCCTCTTTTCTACAGCCCCCCGGGATTTGGCCTACATGACCTCAGAGATCTGGCTTCTCCCCTAATCCCCCCTTTAGCTTCCAGCTGCTCACCCCTCACCAACTGGCTGCTGTTTGTGCCAGAGCCTTCTCCTCTCCAGTGCTTCACTCCTTCTGTCTCACCAGCTCCTTGCCTCTTCCAATTGTACCTGAAGAACTTTCCTCTCCCTCTGGAACTCCTTGTATGTATTTACGCTAACTCTGGCCGGCATTCTGGGACACCGTTTGGGTGAAGCCATCAGCAACTAAACTGAATCATGCTCCATGTCTCCTTTACTTCATTCTCTGTTGCTTCTGCACAGGACATGGCTGTAATGAGAGTGAGGCCTGAGAGCCAACAGTGCAAACAATCCTGCCGCAGCAAATGCTGTTTTCAGCACCATCCTCCCCTATCACGAGGGTGTAACTGCCCAGCCAGGTGACGGGATCCTGTATCTGTGTGATGCATGGGGAAGGAAAACCTTCTGCTACCACTGAGCTCACAAATAGTGCCAGTAAATGGGCAGCTTTCTATGGCTTTTGGATCCTCACCGTCTGATTCAGCTGCAAGCCTTTATACATACAAAGCAAACGGATCTTTTGTCCAGGCTCCGTGAATACATTTTGGTTCCTGTGAGCAGGGTGGGGGTAGCCAGGTGTCACCTGCCATCAGCACAAATACATTCTTGCGCACTATCTCGGGAGGCAGCATTTTCAGTACAAATTGGTTTTGCCAGCTAGGTATGATAGGGCTAATCAGAAAGAAAAATGGAATATGGAAATGGTCCTGAGCCACGTTAGCGCTCACAGCCTGGACTGATCGCTGTGTGCTGAGGCTCTCCAGGCAGTTATCAGTAGGACTGCAGCTAGAGAGCGGCTGGCAGCTCCGTTCTGCTCTTCTAACCTGTGGGATTGGGAGAGTGGCCATGGGGCCAGGTGTGAAAGGGGGTTTCGTTTTATGAATTTGCCAAGGGGCGGTTGGATTTTTAAGTTGAAATCTAACAAACTAGTTGTGCCAATGGATAAGGGTTCTAGCCAATGCAGAATGGAATCGAACGGTGAATGGAGGGAGCATTAGCTTACTGAGACAGGGCCGGGTTCTTTTCAAGTCAGCTTTTAACTTGAACAGGACTTTTCAGATCTTAACCAACCAACAATTTATTAATTCACCCAGAACCACGTTAGCATACAAGCAACAGCATACAATCATTGCTCAAGCGTAGACACAGCCAACGTTCTAGATGTGTACCACACACACACACTACAGCACTTGCACAGATGCAGTCTTATCACAGCTAAGAGTTGAGGCGCCCCAGTTATACAAAGGAACAATGCAATTTCTCACACTTTCAAGGATGCCCTGATCTTTAAGGCACTTGGAAGAGTGCGATGACTGCCACTTGAATGGATTGGTCCAAATGGGACAAGTTTACAATAATAAAAACAACTGCTTAGTTTCAGTCTCTCTTAGGCCAATTTGCTTGGACTTATAAAGGTGTTAAAATCTAAAATATCGGTTCTTGATATCTCACCAGAGCGTGTAGACTTACCAAGGTAACCTACTGTTATTTATATTACAGAATGGAAGGAGAAAAGCCTTCTTTGAAATGTGGTCTCACCACTTCTTCTTATCCTTTTAACCCTACACTGGGGGAGAGACCTTTCCACACAGCTGACCAGGCATTGGTCACACTTAGGATTCTACATCTTCTTGTTGGGTTCAGTCAACTCTTTTGATGCACATGGAGACTTCCATTTTATAGATCTTAATGTCAGCGATAGTTGGAAGGCTCCACCCTCTGATTTCTATTGGACACATGCCAAGTGAGTGCTCAGATTTCAGCTCTCTCTGGGTATGTCACACTCAGTTAGAAACCCACGGCTGGCTTGTGGGGCTCAGGCTAAGGGGCTGTTTAACTGTGGTGTAGACGTTTGGGCTCGGGTTGCAGCCTGAGCTCTGGGCCCCTTCTACCTCGTGGATCCAAGAGCCCAATGTCTACACTGGCACAGGCCAGCTGAGGGTTTTTGATTGCAGTGTAGACATATGCTCTGTTTCTCTATCTGTACCAAATAGATGGGGTTGGTATATAACAGGTTTCTTTGATCTTTTTTTTATCGGCGGCTTTGTATATTTGATTCATTTCAGTGATGACGTTTCATTATTAGCCCTTACTCTCAACCCTTGTAAGCGATTTTTCTTAATATTCCAGAATGATACCGTTGTTTATATCGCTCACCATTCCTGTTTCCTTGTGCCAGAAAATGCGTCTAGAACGCAACAATTATTTACAATGAAAACCAACAAAATCCCTTATAATCTTCTAATGTAAATCCTAAATAACATGCTTATGTTCAGTCAAAGAATGCATGAAGTATGTCCTCCAAATTTAGAAGCGATATTATCCACATACAGAAGAATGTAGATCAGACTCACTAGGCAAACAAATCTGCCACTGCTAAATTGGGGTGAAAGACAGATTATCTGTCTTATATTTGATTTACAAGGAAAACAATGGGTAGTTTATAATTTGGGGTGAAAACATCTGGCTTGGATTTCTTGGGATAACAGGTAGTTTTCCCAATTTGGCCTTCAATCTTACACCCCGTCATTTCTAGTTTGCTTAACGTGCAGCTTCCCCACCCATTTCTTGAGACAATTACAGTGTGCAATAGGCCATTTTCACAGGAAAGCAGTGTTACCCTTGCTCGGTTACTTGGCGTTCTCTTTAGTGAGGTTGGGAGGGGGAAAGAAGTTATATCTATGTGCAAATTGTGAGAGATGCTTGCCTAGGTGACTGACAATAATCTCATGTTGCCATTTGAGTTTCTATTCTTGGGATGGGAAACGCCTGACTTTGGCGTCATGGGTCATTAGAGAAAGTGTCTCACATGATGTGAACTATTTTCTGGCTGTCTTTACTTCCTAGGTGGATCCTATTTTGGGATAAACAGAGGTGGAGAGCTTTTCTGATTGATTAGGGCCGGAAGGGATAGGAGTTATTAATTATTCAAGGCATAGCTGTTCTGTGCTCCTGGGGACAGTTCATGGCTTGCAAACAAAATGCTTCCAGGGTGCCATGGCTTCCACGCATGGCTTGCAAACAAAGTGCTTCCAGGGTGCCATGGCTTCCACGTGATGCAAGTCTCTAGGCTGCAGAATGGGAGCTTCTGGCTGGGCAGGCATGAGACCGGCCCATTGCTCGCTAGCTGCTTGGGAGGAGCTGGCCACTGGGCTGGTAGGCACAACAGATTCCCAGATGCTTAGCCCACAGGCACCACAGTTAAGGGACTGGAGACCCCCGATCTTGGGGTAGGATGTGGATATAGACTGAGATCCCCCACTTGCCAATAATAGGGGCTATTCCATAGGCCAGAAGGAAGAGAGGGCCCTCCCTGGTCACGGCCACGTATGACCATGAAGTCCAGCCCTCAAGACTCCTCTCATAGCCCAGGAACCAGGCAGCAAAAACCCCAGGCCAGGGCCTGCCCACTTCCGCCCCCTTTTCCCTGTGAAGCAAGGGCAGTGAGGAACTCCAAGGTGGCCAGAGGCAGGCTCATGCAGCCATTGGCTTCTCCAGCTACTTCACCTTCTCCAGATGTGGCTTCCTCTCTCTAAACGCAGAGAGCAGGAAGCAGGGGACCAGAGACAGGTGTTGAGAATGAGGGGCTGAGGGGCCTGGAGAGACTCCTGCCTCCGAGGTCCGGAGTGTTAGCACACGGGACGTGAGGGAGGAATGGCCAGTGAAATACTTCTCCACCATGCGAGGCCTAGAGGACTCTTAGCGTCCCTCTGCTAGACCGCCCAAAGACTAGAGAGTGCAGAGAGTGGGCACCTGAAAGGCAGCGTGAAATCTGGCAGCAATTCAAGCACCCAGGCATTGCTGAGTTTGGCCTGGACACCTTCTGGCAGTTCTGCTCGCAAGGGGAAAGGGAGCTGCATCAGCCTGTCAAAAGCCAAATGCAAAGGTTAACTCAGCTCTCTGAGCCTGCAGAAATGTGTGGTGGAATGGCTGAGGGAGACTGTGGTTCCTGTCTCACCCGGACTGGGTCACGCGTGCCTCGGGGGCTCATGGGCGTGATCAATATCCCCTCCTTCAGCTCTAGGCGAAAATCAAGGTTGTCAGTGAAACTCCTGCTCTGTACAGCAGGGTGCGGGGCGTGCGAGCAGGTGCACGGCGTCCCCGACTGCACTGCAGACATCAGCCCTGCGTAAATGCCGTCCCACCTGAAGCTGGAGTCTGGCCACAGGCTGCCACAGCCAGCCCCTGGCAGAGCTCCTTCTGCCAGGCAAGTGGCTAGAGGCTGTGTGGGGCATGAGGCGGCTCACATGGCACAGGGGTGGTTCTCGGGGGCCTGCCCTCACACAAGGAGCCTCTAGAGCACAGTGTCGCCGCCCCCACCCCCCCGGAGAGCAGACATAGCCGCTGCGGGGACATGGACCACTTCCCCTGAGTTCTGAGGGCTGAGGCAGCCGTGGCCCATATGTCACGGACATGCCACAGCCTGAGAAAGGCGGCACCGCAGGCGCATTGAGCGCTGCCCATCTGTGCTGCTGAGTTTCACAGTCAGGAGCTGCTTTAGTGAAGCAGGACCAGCCGTCACTGCAAGGGGCCCAGCCCCTCCAAATCAAGCTCTGCCAACGGGTTCTCATGCTGCTGGTGCCAGAGCAACGCTCCTGCACCTGGAGTACAGGCCAGGGCTATGGTCTGGCACGTCCGACACAGCCACAGTGCATGCCCTGCCTGCCAGGTCCGCTCTGCTCCCGGGCGCCCCGCGCGCCCCCCACCTGTCCTGTCTGAGCCATGCAGCTGCCTGGGAGCTGGGCTCCCTGCCTCTGCCTCGCGGGTGTGGGGCTGTGGGCCTGATGGGAGCATGGGCCATCGCTCTGGGAAAGCTGCGGCGTGTGTGCAGGCCTGATCAGTACTGATACCTCTGCAAACCACCCTCCCTGGCCCCAGCTAGCTCCCTCTGGACACCAGCGATATCCCTTGCCCCTCCCCAAGCTACATCAGCTCATTCTCTCCCCTGTCCAGCGACAGAGAGCAGGAATGACAAGGATGCTGCTGACGTGTCGTTCTGTCGTTCTGACTGATCTTCCACCTCAGCTTCATGAAGTTTTTCATAACAACCTCACCCGGAAGTGCCTTGAGGTAGGAAACAATTCCAGTGTTTTAGCAGAGGTGAAAGAAAGTGTTCCAGTCCTCACAGCGTTATCCAGACATTGCAGATTAAAACAGACCTGCCCGATGCTGAAAATAATGATGAAATATTTATCTGGAGGGTTTTAAGCTTGGCACTACTCTCCAGAGAGAGGAAATGTCCCACTGACGACTACGGGAGTCTGGCCTTCGTGGGGAGGGCAGGATCAAGCCTGCTTGCTGTGAGGGGGGAGAATCAATGGGTTGGAACAGGGAGCCAGGCCCAGGCTGCGGGGCAGGAGCCACTGCCCTGGGGTGAGCGCAGGGCAGATGCAAACTCCGGCCCCCTTCCCCTGTGCCAGACTGGGATACTGATAGCACCACCATCCCGCCATCCACACTGGCGAGCAGGGCCTGACACTCCCCCTCCTCAGAGATCAGGCTCCTCGAGCATTGCATGTGCTGGGACCTGCCGCCTCCACCCCCATATCCCCTCAAGAATGGGTATTTTCACCAGCCATACGTGGTAATAGCAGCACTGGGGAGAGCTTCCCTGCAGAGTGATGAAGATCAATGTGAAAGGCTCCTGGGAAATGTTTTCCATTAGCTGCAGCGCACATAGCCAGGGAGCCACTCGAGCCAGCCCCCTGGCAGGGTTCCAGTGAGCCAGGAAAAGACATCCCAAAGAGGGCAGCTGGATTGCTAGTGCAGAATGTGCATCACTTGCCTCTTAGTTCATCTCTGCGCTACAGCTGCCTCCACAGCTCCAGGTGGTGGCTGCTGTGGAGGATGAGGGGGAGATCTGCGTTCTTTTGTCTGAATGTTTACCTGCTTGATGTTGTTCTGTCTGGCCACATGGTGCTACATCAGAAAGGCAGTGCGGATGAGCAAGCAGGGAATGAAACAATGGCCAGAAATAAGACCTCTCCAAGTAAGCACTGGCAAGAGAATTAAAGAAACTTTGGCTGGGCCATTGGGAAGATGCTTTTTCCAAGCACCAAGTAGAGTAACACAACTGGTTTGTCAGGGCTGAGGGTCTAAGATCAAAAGAACCCTGAACAGGTCAAACTTTTCCCCTTGAGTCACGGGGGCTGTTCACAGAGAGTGGATGGGCTGAGATAGGGAACCTGCCGGATGGGTCTGGGGCAAGGAGGCATGCCCAAGCTTTGCGGGAACCGGTAAGTGGATAAGATGCAGGCGTGTAGGAATTTTGTTGTTTTAACCCTTATTTCCTATGTACTTTTGGGTGAATAAACCATGCATTTGTTCTGAGTAACTGTAATCAGCTGCTGGTCACTGGCATCCAGACGGAAGTTTCCTGCAGGTGGCAATAGAATTGGTCCTGTCCTGTTAACCCAGTTGGGAAACAGGATTCCCCCCTTGAGAGAGGTGGAGGATTCAAAGCCTGTCACTGGGGGGCTCATGTGAGAGGCTCTGCAAAGAAGTCTAAATGCAGCTTGCCCTGTAACTCTGCTTGTGCACTCTTTGGGGAAGGGTTGTTTTGGTCCATGTTTGTACAGCGTCTAGCACAATGGGCACATGGTCCATAACTGGGGCTCCTTGGGGCTATGATAATACAAATAAATAACAATAATCATAAAAATGTGAACAACCTTTTTGAAAGAGACACGTGATAAATTAAGCCAGGGCCATCTCAAGAACATAAACCAGCTATAGACTAGCGGGCTCACAGGCAGTGCTTTGCAATGTGATTGTGGGCTTACAAACAGTCAGACTTGTCTTTGGAAGAGATTGGAGTGTTTGAGATAAGGACAATGAACCTAGTCAGAGATCTGGGGCAGGCTTGCAGATGATGAGAGACCCCCTAACCCTGGTCTGAGCCCAGAATGGAGAAGAGTTACAGGAGACTTTACTGAAGCATTTAAAGTTATGAAGGGGACAGGGAAAACTGATCAGTCCTTCCTTTATAGCCCATTCCCTAACCTCTGAACAGAGGGGTCACTCACTGCACATTAGAACATGTCAAAGGCAGTGCTATTTTAGGATGCAGTGCAGCCCCATTAGAATCAATGGACAGGCTCCTATTTGGATCTAGGTCTTATGCAGCCCATGGTTACTTGGGAGTCAAAAGGAAGAGTGGACTAGTGGTTAGGGCCTTAGCCTGGGGCTTGGAAGACCACGGTTCAATTCCCAATTCTGTCACAGCCTTCTTGTGTGAGCTTGGTCTCTCTGTCCATCAGTTCTCCATTTATACAATGGGGGTAATCACATCAAATGCCTCAAGGTTTCAATGCAAAATCTGCTGGGACAGCAGGGAATTCTCGCCTGCATGCAGAGCTGCACAAGTGCCTAGATCAGCATGGAGCTGTTCACGTTCCCCTGAACATCGGGAATTGCTGCTGGCAGAGGCAGGACCCTGGGCTGGCTGAACAGGTATAAGCCAAGCCAAGGTGTCAGAGCCTCTGTTCTGCCTAAGTTAAGACACTTTTACAGGTGTACAGTGAGCACCGTGAGAAGAAGAACATAGATTTGTAGGCAGAGGGGTACAGATGGACTCAGAGGCTAATGACACCTTGATACAATGGCATGTCGCTGACATGAAGTGGGAGCAGTCCGTCATTTCCAGTGATGGACAGAAACAGGCATTCAAGTCTCAGTACTGATTCTAAAACCCTGTAGTTTCAGTTTTATAAATGTTCGTGTTTCAAATAAATAAATCTTTCCTTCTGTTGAAATGCTAATTATTTCAGTGCCAAGCAAGGTGTCTAATTAATATATCAACCGTGCATTTAAACATAGCTGCTGATAGAAGAGACATTTCTATCATATTAATCTATTCTCCAAGCATCATGCTGAGATGCACAGGAAAATATTTTATCTTCCCCTGCAAGAGAGGATTTGATTATAGGCAGCAATTGTTTGGTAGAGGTGACATTTTGCCAGAGGAGAACAGGAAATAAATGTGGTTTTATTTTTAAAATGCTTATTGTTTACTCTCAACAAGTGTCTGAAAGATGTAATTTAAGGATTTAACTGGAGAGCTAGTCAATCTGGTTTGGCTCAGTTCACATTCAGTTCACAGAGTCCCCACGTCCCCTCCTTCTTCCATTTCTGCTCTTCCCCACCCATCTTCACCTATCCTCTTCCTTCGTCTCCCTCCTCTAGTGAGAATTACACATTGGCCAGATTAGTGAGACTACTGAGGCTGGAGGGCACCTAGAAGTCAGCAGAGAACACAGCTGTTCAGCCACATGATGGGGAGACACAATCTGAGCTAGCCACTAGGGGTTTAACCACTCCGGTGCACACCAGTCAGCACTGGCTAGCTAATGTCACCTACTCCCTGGCTGGCACTTTGCTTTTGGGATGAGACAGGATTCCTGGATCAACAGCTCTGAATGATGAAATATGGAGATGGAGCCAGCTCACCACAGGTAACTGCTGCATGTTTTGTGACCCCAGCCGCCTGGCACCATGAGGTCAGGCAGCAGGAGTCCTCCACCATTACAAAGGACCTGCTTTAATGACCTGGCTTCTCGGCTGGGTCCTAGAAGGAGCTGTGGGGGCGCCATGCTTTGTGTGGGGCACATTTTGTGCAAAACTCTTGTCAGGAGCAGGGTGAGCGCTGCTGCAGAGCCAGCCACGCCGCCCTGTCCAGAGTGACTTGCGCTAGCATTTGTTATCCAACAGCTTGTGATGCCGGGCACGGCCTACACTGCCCTAGCGGCAGGGCCTGGCTGTTCATGCAGCATGCTGCTGAGCTGAGATCATTGGAGATCAGATTAACAGCTGCATCTAAAACACAAGCCAAGGTCGGAATTTAGCCAGGCTGGGCATATTTTCTTTTCCTTCTAGTGCTGCAAATCATGATAGGACAAATTCATCAGGTGTATTGGGGTAAGAGACGGGGACCTGCTCTGCCAATAGCATGGTGAATACCCTTCCGGCACCGTGGCTTCCCAAGGGCTGAGCTGCCTTTCTCTGCCTGGCTGTGGAGTAGGGCCCACCCGGCTATGGGCTCATCTACAGTGCGGGGCCCTGTTCCCACCCCCATTACTGACATTTCACGTTTTGAAATCAATTCCGTGGCTTACAAGCAGGCCTGCAGACCCAGCCCATAGGCCCGCTGACCCAAAGCTCCATGTAGATGAAGCTACCAGTTACAAACAGACATTGAATGCAACCTCCATCGCGCGCCCACGTACTTAGGGAGGGTCTCCCTCCCCACCCAGTAGACATACGTGTTCAGCAGTGTTATAAGCAATGCTGTGATTGACCTTCCTTGCATGTGTTCAGTATTAACCACCCTTGGATCTGAAGTTTGGATCTGAATTCTGTGGCTTGTGGTCCTCCTCAATTTGTGTGTAAACCAAGCTCCCACCTTGTCAGCTCCAGCAAGGTCATTAAGCTGGATTTGTGGCATCACAACCCTGCCTCTGGGGAGCAACTGGGATGCCTGGAGCCTCGGACGCAGGCTGCTCTGGGAGGATAAGCTGTGGGCTCACTGCCTTTCTCATGCATACAGCAGTCCCCTAAACACGCTGCGGAGACTTGCACGCTGCGTGGTGATTTCTGCCCCGCAGTGATGCCATGCCAGACAGACAGACCCCTGAGAGGGAGGCTGGTGTCTCTCCCCAGGCCATCCTGCCTTCTCCCTGTCCCCCCAAGCCTGGTTGCTGGGGTGGGCGGAACTCCACTCTTACTCAGGGCTTAATTTGTAATGAAAGAGATGCAGGCCTGAGTATTTTTACTTTCATAACTGATGTGGCGGGCCCAGAGGTGCCAGGGCTATGAACTGCCAATCCCAGAGGTGCCGGGGCTCAGCCCTGACAAGCCCTGGCACAAATTAAGCACTGCTCTGTCTCCTTTTTCCCCATGAAGAGGAACTCCAGCAGCTGTCTTGTCCGTTTGCACTATGCTCTTTTCATGGCTGGAGCAAAGCAGATAGTAGCACCAAGCTGATGTCTACTCTTATTTTGTAGCTACAAGAACCTCCTGCAGCGTGGGCCGAATTCTATGGCATATAATTCCCAGGCCACACTAAGTGGGGATTTCACTGTAGGGACTGGGTTAGCCTTAACAGCTCCCAGGTCTGAAGGTCTGATCACAGGCTCACGTGCATGGCGCACAGCCGGTACCAAGATGTACATTGAGGACTTTTCCCTTTCTCTCCTTGTGAGTTTTCGCCTTGTTTCTGTCTCGTGGTGGGACAAGGAAGAGTTAAATCCATTTGCTGGAACTGGGTGTGTAGATGGGACTGTATGTCTGCATGGGGGCAGCTTTGTCCAGACAGGATCTGCATGTGATAGGTTTTACCTAGTTATCCACCTGGCTGAATTATTTGAAACAACATCTTCAGAAATGTGTCTGTGGCAGCAGGGTTGTGCCCAGCAACTATTTCTGAACAATGGAGATCTCGGGGAGATGGTCACATGGTTCAGATGTTTATCAAAGAGCAACAGAGAAATGCAGATTGAAGAGCTAAATTGGGAAGTGGAAAGCCTCTGGAGGATAAATGAGAGCGAGAGGTTTATCTATAAAACATGATTAGCGTTGTGTGAAGCACACAGGGAGATTCATGACAGCATGGCAGAGAGGGACTCCAAGGAGGCAGATGAGGGCACAATGGGTAGCTCAAGAGCAGAGGCAGCAAGCAGAGTGGAGGACTAGAGAAGTGAATAGAGTAGAAATACACAGCACGGTAGATGTGAGAGTTTGGCCAACACTCAGGAGTATTAGAGGAGGTGAGAGAGGAGTGAATATTTACAGACAAATCAAGGAGCAAAGGGAGAGAGGCAGTAATGGGGGATTGGAGGAAGACCGGTCCTAACGCAGTGGTGCTAAGACAGGGGAGCCAGAGAGCCATTGCCATGGGACCCTAGCCCCCTGGTCCTTAATCCCAGCATTTAAGCAGACCTGTGAGCTGGTAGAGAAAAGCCCCTGCATATTGTGCACTGAATGGCATCAGAACTGCTCAAGTACATGTGTCTGTGTGAGCTAGTTTCTCTCTGCGTGTCCCTGTGTTGCCCGGAGGCTAAGAGCAGGTGGTTGTTGCTATAAGAATTACCGGTAGGTGTCTCTATAAAACATGGTTAGTCTATAGGGTTCCCACGAGCATGTCAATGAAATAAAAGGCACTGGTAGAGAGAGGAGAGAGCTGATTTTTAATACAATGCTTACTGGGAATAGACTGGGGATAAAGTCACAGGGCATGATTCCTTGCACACGGATTGCTGAAATATGGGACCCAGTAGTCCTCTGCTGACTTGACACGAGACATAGGCTACAAAACACTAAACACAGGATGTCCCTTAAAATAAGGGACAGATGGTCCCCAGAGTAAATTGGTAAATGTACACTGCACGTTTCAAACACAGGTGACAGCACATTCCCTGCGCCCCGGGGGGGAGGGCAAGAGAGGGCCACAAGGGCTGACAGTCAGACAGAACATGATGGAGGAGGGATTTGGGTTTGCACCTATCCTGGATTACCTAAGATTACCCAGGCCTTTGTGCTCAAAGACTGGTGACCCTGAGCACACTTTACTTGGGGATTCCCCTGCCAGCCTACCCGTGTCCTCCCCAGAGAGAGACGGGGGGCACCAGCACTCAGCTCCCCTCTGCTCACAGGGCACCCCACATTCCTGGGGGGCAAGAGCACTGCCCCACCTCCCTCCTGCACTGAGATCCTTGCTCTTTGCAGGCTGTGATGTTCTGCACCTTGTTCAGAAACAGGAACTATTAATGAGGAGGAACAGCTGAGAATGCCCCCACTATCCACGTCTCCTCCCCACCCAGGGCCTCAGGTCGCTGCGCTTTCACATGCATCGTTTGGCCCACAGGATGGCCTGGAGCCAGAGGCTGGCTGTGGATGCTGCAGTCAATGGCTGGCTTTCCTGCCCACCTGGTCGTGGTGCCCTTGCCGAACACGATGTGACCCTCCATTCCTTCCCTGAGACAGACTGCAGAGCGGGCACTGAATGGGCAGCCAGCCTGGCCACCGTTCTGCCACAGGGCCTGCACATGGTCAGCTCACCCTGGCAGTTCTGGTTTAACGGCCAGCCCCAGACTCTCTCTCACTCCTCGGCTGGCAGGATAGGAGCCAGGCAGGTTGTGAAATGCCTTTCACTGCCCCCCACTCTGAAGGTTGAGTGCGCCCAGGCCTTGTCCACTAGCCGAAGTTCAGCCCATGGCTTAGCCGTGGGGGGGAGCCTGCTGGCTGGAATCGCAGTGTGTGCTGAAAGGCAGCCTTGACGTGTGCGCAGAGTGTGGGGGTGAGGGTAAAATCGGCTGCGATGGGGGTGGGGCTGTGGGGCTAGATTGAGATGGACTGACGGAGCTGCCAGAATGCTATGCGGCACCCGATGCAGCGTGGGCGTCTCAAGTGCGTGCCGCTATTCTCTCACGTTCAGAAGCAGGAAATGCATTCAGCAGTTTAGAGGAAAAGGAAAAGCCCCCGTTTAATAGTAACAAGTCATCACTGACAGAGAGCTGTGACACTTCTCTATTCAAGCCTGCTTAAAAAGCTCTTAGCATTTCGTTTATTCAGCTTTTATGGTCAATACAGTTCTCTCCAATCAATCCCATTTTAACCAATGCTTTCAGTGAAGCAAACTTGCCTTCCCCGGCAGGGCTGGAACCCAGGGCAGCCATGTCGTCTTTTTGTTTGCGAAGGTTTGAGTTGCTCAGCGGGCATGCAAGCTGCTGTTATTCAGAGTCCATCCGGTAGCTCTGCGTTTACTTGTAGGATGAACTCCAGTGTCCTGCTGTGTTTGCTGGGCTGTTCAGACTCAGCTCCATCTTCTCAAGGAAGGCAGTTTGCTTCTGCAGCGTTGCAAGGGTTAGTGTTATCGCCCCAGTACGCTCAGACCTTCCGCTTTAATTGATTTCCAATTGCTAAAACATGCTGGGGACAGGACTTGGGGCTGGGTATTGACATGATCTCAGTGCACAGCAGAAGCCAACCCCCCCAGCCAGATGTGAGGACAGAGACACTAAAGCTGAGAAGATTCTCAAGCAAGAATTGCTGTGATGGCCCAAGTCAGAAACATGGGCTAGTTAGGGATAAACACTGAAAAGAAGCTTATGCTGGATGGTGAAGGGAAACAGAGGAGGAGAAATACAACATACCTGAGAGGCCCTTCAAATAAAGGACCCTTAGAAACTATGAAAGTCACCAACTCACCCCGGTATGGGAAAGCAGCAAAGCAGTTGGAAGGAGGGAGCAGGCGGAGTGTGAGGGCAATGAGTCTGTCCAGTTGCTTCCTTATTTGTGGACTAGCATAATCAGTTCAGTGAGACGAGCCCAAGGAGAGGGCTCTATAATGAAACACAGCTGCAGACACCATGGTCCTTACATAGAATATTGTGCTCTGCAGCAATGACGCAAAACACTGCAGCATCACGACTGGAACTGGCTAGGGGGCACGGTGAGGGTCCATGCAGGGAGGCAGATTTTAGGCTGTGCTGTCTCAGACCATTGCTGTTGTATTCTTCACATCCGGGAACATGCACATTTTAGACTGCAAGCTCTCTGAAGCATGGACTGTCTTCGTGTTCTGTATTTGTCCAGCACTTAGCAGAATGTAGTCCTGGTCCTTACCCAGGGTTCTGCGGTGCTCCAGTAAGACACAATAAATCATTATTATAAGTCATCCTTCTGGGGCGCTCCCAGAGTCAAAAGCCCGTGTGCCTGTTTTCAGTTCCTTGCACGATTTGAGGCTGACCTGCGTGCTCCAACTAAGAGCTCCTTTACCCATGGTTTCGATGGCGTTAGGAGAGCTCATACCTTGGCTAGAGTCCCAGCAATTAATAGCTTCCTCTTTCTTTTGGATGATGTAATTATATCTGTGCCTGCTCACAAAAGCATTTAGACAATTGGAGAAGTAAGAAGAGTTGGGGAGTAATTGGAGCTGAGCGCCAGGAACGCCTGCCAGCAGCAGTCGAGGGGTGGAGGAGCAGTGAGAGAGGCAGAGGGGAAAGCTGGATTAGGGAATGTAAATGGGATTTTTCCTAACAGGCCCTGTCATAGCTCAGAAAGAGTGAGTGCTTGCAATGAATATTCACATGGCCACCTGCAGACAATGGAACAAGGGATGCTCCAGTCCTGCTCGCTGCTGCATCCACCAGCTTAAAAACCTCTAAAGATGGGGATGCCACCACCTCCCTAGGTAACCCATTCCAGTGCTTCACCATCCTCCTACTGAAAAACTTTTTCCTAATGTCCAACCTAGACCTCCCCCACTGCAACTTGAGACCATTGCTCCTTGTTCTGTCATCTGCCACCTCTGAGAACAGCCTAGCTCCATCCTCCCTGGAACCCCCTTGCAAGTAGTTAAAGGCTGCTATGTTTAACTTGAGATCATTGGTTGAGTTGCTTTTTAGATCGCGAGGCTGTTGATTGGTGTTTTGGTTGCTGCTTTCATGGCATTTGTTGTGCCAAAGCATGTAACAGGGAAGACCACATGAAAGTTGCCAGCTTTCTGCCCGCCCCCCCCCGCAAAAAAAAAAATAGAAATGAGGAAAGGAGACACCATGCCCTTAAGAATGAGGGGTGAGGGGGTCATTTCACAGCCCAGTTGGTGCAGGATGAGGAGGGGACAGAAAAACAGTAGCTAAGAGGGGGAAGAGGGGATGGGGAGAGACTCACATTGCTGGAAGGAAAGGAAACAGCTACAAGGTTTGAGGTGAGTTTATTTGTTGCTGTTCTCATTATGGGGTTCCCCACAGGTGGGTGGGCAGCTCACTGAGTGTATGGCAGCTGTGTCTGATTGTATGGCATGTGTCACGCGGGCTGCATTAGGAGGGGGGGGCATTTGTGTTATTTGACCTTAATATGTCAAAATCATAGTGATTCATGTAAGACATACCATGTCAGGTACTGTTAGAAAGGTTATGATATGCTGAATAAGATGATAATATTTGGGTTCATGTGTAATATGTGTAAGGAAAGTTATGGAGATCTTTGATATCCCTGTATTTCAAACTGTGCCGTGGAAGACACACCCCAGACAGAGAGGCGGCAGGACAATGGCTTGCTTAATAGCCCATTCAAGGCCTTATCAGAAGCCAGAGGCCCGGGAAGAAACTAAAGGCATACCTGAAGAGTTACCAGGATTGGCCCATGTGACTATGGACTTCATTTTGGTTCCAGTAAAGTTCCACAAGCCACATGGCCAGAAACAGAGGGTATATAAGATCAAACCACAGAAACCATTTTGTCTTCGTCTTGGCCTTGTGTCCTTGTTCCTGTCCAGCTGCGGACACACCTCTGGATTAACACACTTTGCAACTGAACTGAAGGACTTAGACCCATCCAGGTACTGGATGTATACCAGAGGAACTATACAAGCCTGCAACTCCACAATTGTTCTAGAAACCTGATGTATATGGACTTTCAAATCATTTGTATGTATCTGATTGCTTTAAGCCTTTAACACTTCTCTTATTGTTTGTTTTTCTTTTATTAATAAACCTTTAGTTTTAGTTACTAAAGGATTGGCTGGCAGCGTGGTATTTTGGGTAAGATCCAAACTTATAGTGAACTGGTTCTGTGGCTGATCCTTTGGGATCAGAGGGAATCTTTTAGTAAAGAGCATAGAGTTAAAGCAACTGGTCTCTTTACTGGACCTAGTGTCGGTTTTGGGAGCCAGAGACTGAAATGCAGTAAAGGGGGCTGTGTGTATTTGCACAGTGGCTTCTTGATAACCAGTGTGGGGGAATCAGAAGCACTGTGTGTGGCTGGTTGGGAAGTCTGACTGCAGTGTCACCCACCAGTGCTGGGAGAATTCGCTCTCCTTTTGCAGCCTGCCCTGACCCTGGCATTATCAGTGGGCTACCCTGGGCACGGACGGGTTACAGCATGCCGGTTCCTAAGCCCAATAAATATCCCTGCTTGGACAATGGGGCTCTTCAGATAAGGGGGAGTCATAGGGAGGTGGTGTGTGAGGCTCAGTGGAAGGTAGGAGTGAGCTAAATGGGGCCATGTACAAGGGCTTGCCTTCCAGCCTGGCCACTCGAGCTCCCTCTTCTCTTTGTTGGTATATTCAGAACGCTGAGTCCTGGTCCTTTAAATGGTGTTTTCAGAACTCTGCTTTGGCCCCATCAGATGACGTTCCTCCAGCACAGGAAGATGGTAACATGGGCAGCTCTTGGGACCGGTATGTCGGCTCAAATAGCCAATGGGAGGCGATGTAAATACACTGCCACCCCCTTCATCCTCAGCCCTGGGTCAGGGATGGCATCTGTGGGGAGATGGGTTTTGCTGGTTTTTGTTTGGATTTTTCAGATACTGCTTTTTGTTTTCTCTTGCCCCTTTGTCCAGTAACCACCTGAACATCACCCCATCTCCCCTCTTAGTGTAGTATGACTTTGGTGCAGTCCCTCCCTCTGCTTTCTTAGCATCTGTCCCTGATCCTCATGCACGGGAGAGCAGGTTTGTCCAGTAAGTTAATGTCTGGATATTATGAGCTGTCTAAGTTTTCGTCCATACTTGAGAAATGTTAGAGACTCTTGTGATGCTTGACCCATCTCTGCCAGTGGCTCTGACTTGGCTGTCATGAGCTTTAATTTAGACCTTAAAGTTGCTCCCAAGACCAGATATCCTGAGTCATCTGTGAACGCATTTTTTCAAGTTCACACCTGTCTTGTCTGTATGTGCAGAAGCACAATATGGGCTGCCCTGAGCTGCCTGACGGGATCGGATATATATCTGTAGTCCTGAGTGTCCTGTAGCGGAAGCCTCAAAGTTAAAGTTGCCTTCTCTTGCCAGTGTTGTAGATGTGTAGCCTTCCTAGACTATCAGATTCCCCCGAGACTGGTAATAAAAAAGAGTACCTTACATCTGTACAGTGCCTTTTCAGGTCAATGGATCCCAAACCATTCTACAAATTATGGGCAAGGTTTTCAGAATTAGCCATTCAGAACTGTCCATCTACAACTGCACCTAATTAACGTGTGCCAAGAATGCACAAATTGGCTATGTGTATACACACATGGCTGTCTCAGGGTCTAACTGGCTGTATGCACATACACAAGTATTTGCAAGCATAAGCTAAGAATGCGCCATTCAATGCATGCAATTGCATATGCCTAATTTTTAAAATATCTCTGGCTATGTATACATGGCACATAACAGGTACGCACACATGTAAATAGTCTATAGCACTGTTCATCTAAACAGATGTTAACCTTCACCTCCCCCGACCCCATGAGTTGGATAAATATTCTTATTCCCATTTTTCAGATGAGGAAATTGAGGCACAGAGAATGTAAGTGACTTGCCCAGGAACAGAATGCAGGTCAAAGTGTTGGGTTCGGTGCAGGAGTCACTCACTGGGCGACATTCTCTCGGATGTGCTATGCTATGCAGGGGATGAGCAGGATGGGCCCTTCTGGCCTTAAAATTGATAAATCTTGTCTCTGACTCCCCTTCGCTAACCACTGGCTTGCGCTTGCTCCCTTCATCCCTCCATCCCACTCAAGCAGTTCTCTGGGACTGCATTTACTGGCTATTTAATAGAGCTCAGCAGTGCTGCACAACAGGTTAGGCCAGAGAGAGAGAAACTGAAGGGAAGTTGTAGTAGGTGGTACAGGTAGCCATGCTGGCCTTCAGTCAGTAACCTGGGCTCACACCTCTCCTCTTGTGATAAGGAGCAACTTTAACGACCACAGACGGTACGTGTTAAGTCTGGCATTCCCCGTCATCTTCCAAAGCCGGCCGCTCCTGCCTTAGTGTCTGCCACAGTAATGACGGCGTCTCTCATCTGTGCAGAAGAGCATTGAGGGCTGGGGTTTGCTGCTGACCCACAGCTGTTGTGATCCCTGCGTTTGCTAGGAATCGCATGAAGTAGCAACGTGCAGCGTCAGGGTGTTGGTTCGACCTCCCCACGAAAGGCAGCACCTCTGGCGGCAGAGATACCAGCTTTGGTTCAGCGCTGCCTCCTACTGCCTCACCGACACCACTTCTAGCCCCGGGGCCAGGTGGGCTTTCCATGGAAGTCTCCAGTCCAGTGTGTGCCCAGACCTGAGAGATGTGAGAAGCCCATGCCCAGGCAGTCTGGGCGCAGGCCATAACAATGCTGTTCCACTGTGTGGCAGCTCCTCCTGGGGACCGGTGTACACGTCCCACTCCAGCTACTTAGCAACCAGCCACATCACCTGCTCTGCACACCTGCCTCTGGACAGGCGGGAGAGCTGGCGTCTCCTGGGCCCGCCACACGTGGGGCCCTTTCCTAGGGCCGGGCTCTGTGATGAACTGTTACTGCAGCCCCAGGAAGCGTGAGAGGGCTGGGCTGTGGTGGGGCATTGCAGTCATAGGTACCGGGACTGGGGTGGGCTTGCTGCATGTCCTGGCTTGAAGTGCTTTCCGTCACCTTCAGGAGCTACGGTTGGTTCAGTGGCTCTCGGCACCCCCGTTATTCACAGTTCCAGCCCCCTGGGTGCAGGCCTCGTTTAGTAGCTTCAGCCAACTGTGCAGTTCTTCGGCGACAGGGTGCAGGAGTGTGTCAGGGCAGCAGCTAGCCCAAGCAAACCCTCCTTGCCCTCTGAGTGGTGGCCTGGGCGTGCTGCGACAGACAGTGTGAGCAGCCTGGGGACCAACGTGGTAGGTTTGCTTTGGTGGCTCAGATTTGTGCTTTGCAGAGCGCTCGGTGAGGGGGTGAGGGGTGAGAGCATCTCCGGTGATGAAGCGCAGATTATAGGCTGCTTGCGGCTTTGTGCTTGTGCTATTTTGCATGCCAGGCCTTAGGCTGCCACTGCCAAGTTCACCTTCCTATCACCACTGAGGGACTGTGGCAAAGAAAGTACAAAAGAAACTGAGCAACAGCCAGTAAATAAGAAAGCTCCAGATGCTGCCAGTAACTGGTAACACAGTATTTGCGTGCTCTCCGTCTTCCCTGACAGCCTCCACTTGACTCCCTGGATTCATGAGGTCTTCATCCCTCCAGCTACTGACGTACAACAAAGGCCGAGAGAGCAGGCTCCGGATCATAGGCAGCCCTCACTGCAGCAGCTCCGCCATGAATAATCAAACCTGGCCTTGTTATTCGTTCACCTCTACAAAAAAGTGAAAAAACCCTGAATCACAGAGAAGAGGGAGGGAGTGTGTCAGCCCCACAGCCTCCTGCCCAGCCTGTCAGGTCTAGCCCTTGTGCGCCAGAGAATGCCAGCTGAGCCAGGAAGGGACTGGAGTCAGGGGGCATCTGGAAAGAGCAGAGCAGCCAAGAAATCTTGCCAAGCTGGAGTCTCCTCGGTGTGCTGCTTTCTCTCTCCCTACTGCTCCCTATTCTTGCCTCAGGCACTGATTATTACCCCCCACCCCATGTCCTGGTTTTTCACACTTGCTAGCTGGTTACCCTGCTCCACCTATTAATAGGCATGCTGAAGCGCAGAGTTGGGTTTCTTTATCTGTTTTTAAAAGGAGTATATGACTTAAGCATTGATGCAGTGACGGAGCTAGGTCCACGGCATGAGGCAACTAGCAGGCTGGAACTGGAGAGCAAGACCGAGTGAGAATGACCTGAGGAGTACCCCTCTTTCTGCAGACATAAGGCATACAGCCTGAATGGTCTGGAGCTGGAAGAGTGAGAAGATTCTTGACACAGAGACCGAGGAAATGAACTGGGAAAAACTCTTGAGAACTGAGAAGTGGAACAACATGGCTGTGTTGTGTCCTGCTTTGGCTTCAGGGCCTTCCTTTGAAACCATTACTGGAATTGCACAGGTCCAGCCGGAGGGGTTTATAACACCCACACAAGGTCTAGTGGTGACCACGGCCATCTCTCCTGATCTAGAACTCTACCTTTAAAGGGTTCCTGAGATGTCCCAGGGATTAGAGTGTAAGCAAAAGGGACAGAGTTCTGGGAGAATATTGGCTTTCATTAGCAAAGGAGACATGTTGCACTACTAGAAACAGAAATCCTAAACTCGTAAGACAGAGGTGATGGTAGGTTACAGTTGGACATTTTGTAAGAGATATGGGAGGTAAATGTTTTGAGCAATCTGAGCTTGAAACAGAGAGAAATTCTCCGCCAGGAAGATCAGCTCTACCTTAGAAAGTAAATTCAATTTCAAAAAGGAGAGGAAAAATATTATTCACTCATAATGGAAACAGGGAACCCCCTGAAGTAGAAATCAGGCTGCAATACAGGGAATTCTGCCCCCAAAGAATCATCTCTGGGTTCAGTTTGAGATATTGCAGTTAAGTAAAAAAAAAAAACGTTTATCTGGTTGAATATGAACTGACACACTTTTGTGCTTACATTTCTTGAGTCACTGTTATGATGGGATAGTTTAATTTGAGCAATTGATTTGGATTATCGGCAGATAAGTCTGCTCAATGGTCTGTGGGAATGTTGGATGGGATGGGAACTGAGTTACTGCAGAGAAATCTCTTTTGGGTGCTGGCTGGTGAGTCTTGCCCACATGCTCGGGGTTTAGCTGATCGCCATATTTGGGGTCGGGAAGGAATTTTCCTCCGGGGTGGATTGGCAGAGGCCCCGGAGGTTTTTCGCCTTCCTCCGCAGCGTGGGGCATGGGTTGCTTGCTGATCGATTCCCTGCAGCTTGAGGTCTTCAAATCTCACTTTTGAGGATTTCAATAACTCAGTCATGGGTTCGGGGTTGTTATAAATGTGTATGGGTAGGGTTTTGTGGCCTGCCTTGTGCAGGAGGTCAGACTAGATGATCATATTGGTCCCTTCTGACCTATGAGTCTATGAGTCTATGATCATACATAAATTGTCGTCCGAGAATTAAAATCGGAATTACAGGCCAGTCTGGATCCTGGCTCTAGGAATCTCATTGCACAAAGACTTTCTGGGCAAATGGGTGAGGTAACCTAAGCTCTGGCATGGTAGGCAGTGACCCATCGCACTAACAAACAGAATAATTAACTTATTTACTCACCATCTGAGCCATTAGAAAGGGGAAATCTTAAAAGTTCTATTTCAACTACAATTGTTACTTCTCCTTGCAAGTTCAAATGATTCTGCTTTGGGCCAGGTTTGCAGTGCTACCAAGGTAACCTTCCCCATTGTGTTTCTCTACTTTTGCTTCTTGCCTGGATTGAAATAAGGAATTGATGATAAATGTGAAAATTAAACAAGCAAGCTAACAAACCACCACCACTACTGGTACTTAATTTTAGCTCCACAGGTATAATGCTTCAAGTGTGCTTTTTACCAGCTATCCATGCTGATAACTTCTGAGGACACGCTGTGTGTAGGGAAAAGCCACAGATCCTTACATCTCACCGGTGGCATAAAATCCAAACACATATTGACTGTTGTGTGGTCTGTAGGCTGCAGCATGAAGACACACACAGCTCCTTTGCAAATCCCCAGCTTCCCAACAGACACTGAGCGACTGGAAGCTCAGTCCTGGCAGTCTCTTTGTTTCCAATGGGCAGTGGAAGCACAGTTCAGTCTCCAGGCTGGAGATGTGGCATCGCTCTTTCTCCCATGGGTCCATGTACAAAGACAGACAGAAGTTGCAGAACGTGTTTTCATTCTGTCCTCGCAGACACTGGGATAAAGACAGACAGGCCAGACGATTACAGCAGAGTGGACTTTACACAGAGATGCAGTTAATTGCATCTCCACATTTGGCTTTTTCTCAGAAGTGCCCAGAGACTTCTAGCCACTGTCACGCTGACAACAGAGAATTCATTTTTTAAATCTGTCTCAGGAACTTGTGCAAAGGGAATTGTAAAGAAGCCCTCACCCTGAGCAATGTGTGTCACAGAGATTTGTACCACTTATCACAGATAAAGAGCAGCCACTTTGCAGCCTTGGAGAGGCAGCTCCAGCCTAGCTTGGAATTGGCGTTGGTAAACCATGTTAGAGCAGAAGTCTGATACCACATCCCCACTCTGCCCTGTTCACCTCCAACGTGGGGAGCTACAGATGTTGCTCTCTAGAGAGCACTTGCAAAGTGAAGTGATTTCATAAATAGCAGCAATGTTTCCAAGACCAAATGCAAAGCTGTATCCAAAAAACATTTGTAGTGACATCAATTTTTAATGCAATTTATGCCAAATGTTGTTTCAAAAAATAGTCATTAACATGATGTTAATTCAATCAGTGGAAATACAGTACGTGTTGCTAAATGAAAATATGTTATTAGTCAATTAGATTAACTGGATGTAACTCTCTTCCAAATGCAAAGTATTATGGTCTCTACATGGTTAATTACAGTATGCAAATGACATGGTAATGAACATTAGTACCGATGCTCAGTTACTATGTAAGCCCAGATAAAAATGTATGGTTGTTGATAAAAGGTGAAAACTATGAAGAACATAGAAAAAAATGAGTCCTCTGCAAACCTGTAAATAATCTGGCATTGCAGAACATAATCACACTAAACATCTAATGGGCACCTGGGTAGCTCCCAGAGAGACATGAGGCTGTGTTCTGGGATCACAGATGCTCTTGCTTCCTTGTAAAAGTTCACATTATTGGCTTTCAAAGGGTAGTTTAATGTCAAGCAGAAATTCTCATGGCTGTGCCAAACTCTCTCTAAGCCCGGGTTACTTCATCCACAAACAAATGATGGCTCCACTACCTACACTCCTGGTTTTATTTTAGGCTGGATCTGGGCCTACTTGAAGGAGTTGTGCAAAGACGGGCATTGTGCCTGACAATAGTGCAACATGCAATAGTCACTACAAGCCTGGGCCACTCCTGGGAGTGGAGGGAGGAGGACATCAGCGAGGGATGGTCTGGTTATTTCCACGGCTCCATGTTGCATGGGACACCATGGGGAGGGTCTGGAATGAGGGCATGGAAACGTCCCTGAGAACGTCTGCAGGCACCTAAGACAGGTGCATTGCAGTAACCTGGCAAAGCCAGCCATGATATTGGTGGTGCTGCTCAACCTCCAATGCCTGGTTTGCTATGGCGAAACGCCTGCAAGAGAGGCTGGTTTCCTGAACTGTCCAAACTTCACAAGCACCCGGGACTGGGGACAAAATGTCACAGGGACTGACTTTGGCATTAGCTCCCTCCCACGACTTTCTGCCTCCAGTCATGCTGGGCCTCTCATGGCAGCAGGCCGCGTCGCAGAGGACGCTGAACAATAACAGCACTCAGTGCTGATCCAGTGCTCACTCCGAGATCCCAAGGCACTTCACAAGGGAATGGGACTAGCACTGACCCAGTTAGCACAGAGGTGAAATGACGTGCCTTAGTCCCTCATCAGGGCAACTCAGGGGGCCTGCACTACCTGGAGGCCCAAATCTGCTCCGTGGTGTGTTGAAATCCTGGTGAGAAGCACGATGGGGGCCGATATGCTCTGTGGTGCTGGGGAGAGGTGGGGGAGCTTGAATGC
>ML675626.1:31311246-31334893 GCA_007922155.1 Mesoclemmys tuberculata | reverse complement strand
AGCCCCTGGCCTTGCTGGAGGAGCTGCCAGCCCAAACCCCTCATGCCCATTGCCAGGGCAGCGGCTCCCCCCAGCTTAGAGGGTGAGACGGGCCCTGCCTGGGCTGCGCTGCCCCCCTAGGTGCCAATGCTAGTGACACCCCCTCAGGCCACCAGCGAGATTTAGTCCTCCAGGGCCCAGAAGGTCCAGGAGGAGTGGCTGACCAATCAGGAGCCATCAGGCCTGTTAAGAAGGCTGCTGCGGGCTCTCTGGGCGGGTTGGGATGGGAGTGAGGTGCTGGTCCCTCCTTGCGCCTCTTGGCGGGAAGGGTCCTGGGCTCCACGTGGCTTCAGTTTCTTTTCCTGACTTTAGCACAAAAAAACCCCCAAACCTAAATTGTAATAGCCTATCCTTTATTGTGAGACTAGAAAGAAGTGACAACACACTGTACTTGGCCCCAGGTAGATGGACCAAGAAGTCAGCAGCACTCAAGAAAAGAGTTACTGAAGTTAAAGATACTGAGCTAATCTTTACATTCACTCTTCAGGGCTGCTAGGCAGAGCTGTGCAAGATCTCGCAGGGGCATGGAAAGGCAGTCCTTGCACAGGACCTGGGGGTGTGGCCAGTGCGGGGATGATACCGCAGCAGCTGGGTTGGACAGAGGGGGCACTCTGTTTTCTAGTGGGCAGTTGTTTACATCACTAGTTGGCAGTTTCAGCCGAGTGGCCGAGGACTGCCTAGCTGCTGATAGAGAGCTGCTTTCTTGAGTCTTACCCTAGGAAGGAACCTCTTCTGGTCAGGCTTGGGACATCTGGATGATATGGTATGGGCTGGGGGAGTACGGCACAGTACCTGCTCTGTGAGTAAATTGAAGACTTCTATCTACAGACTAACACTCTTGTTCTTTGGGGCAGGGGCCACGTATGTGGGGCCATTTGTATTTAGGGTGTGTGCAGTCCTACCTCAATGGGGCCTCAATCCTGATCAGATATTCTGGGTGCTAGCATAATATAAACATGAAACAAGAACATCTCCCTGTTGCAAAATCCAGTAAATAAATAGTAGAAAGTAACTTGTGGAACACTGGAAATGCATTTGCATTGCCTTTATTGCAATCATTAGCATAGTTCATGAAAACATAGTTCTTTTCTCTGAAGATATTTAGTCAATAATCTCAACAACTCAGCAAACTGGCAGTATGCATCTCACATAGATGGGGGAACAATAGAAAAGCAAAGCACACACAGAATACAGTCTGTTCAGACATTATTGGCTCTGAATAAATACAGCAACCCCAGCTAAACTCTTGCTTAGGAAGGAGCCAATACATATAGATATGTACGTGTGTGTGTGTGAGACACACACACAGAAATACCAACAAAAAGAGTAAGAAAGAGAAGGAAAATGAAAGGACAGCTGGAGTAGAACAATGAGCAACAGATCACAAGAGACAGATGCAGCCACAGTATTTGCTAAAAATGAAGAATTGACCCTAATTTATCATCTGTTGTCATTACATAAATGAAGTTGTTAAGCAAAACCCAGGATGAAGAGAGCAAAGAACTGAGAGAGAGCGAGAGAGGAGAGAGATTTGGAGCCCTCATGAACATAATGGACATGATGTATCAACAGTGTCTGCACCATTTATGCCTGTGGCAGGAGAGCAGTCTTGCATCTTGTTGGTGACCTAAGGCCTACAGGGCTGGATAATACAAAGGGATGCAATCACAGTGGAGATGGATGAGAGAGAAACTCCCTCTCCTTTCACAAGGGCACATTTCATTTCTGTGGAAATACTCATTAGCCTATATAGCTCAAACCAGTAAAGGGCCTACAGTTCTAGAATGCCAAGTGCCCCTTGGAATGGCTGTCTTACGGACACAGCATTATCACCATGCCTGACTCCCTCCTGTGCACACACAAAGACCAGTGAAACATTCAGCTTGGTGCTTGGACCTGACTCTCCCACTCATCTCCCAGCCTCATTCCACAAAGACATAGGATTTGAATTGACGCTGTGATCCAGTGCACAGCCACAGATAGCAATCATCATCAACAGGGACAGCTGTTCAATGTGTTTGCAAGCCCCGCAGAGCTTCCCAGGTGCTTCACATGCTTGGGGTGCCTGGAGCCAGGCCTTTGATACTAAAAGTTTAGTTGTGATAGGATTAAGATTTGATTTGACATAGCAGTGGGCATGGTTCGGGAGCTCGATCGTGCCATGCAATGGAGTATAGCTTATTGGTTTCACAGGGGATGGAGAACAATTTGCGCAACCTCTGCACTCTTCAGCCCAGACACACCTCAGTGCACTGTTGACTTAGCAGCAGCCACTGACAGAGAGAAGTGATGGGAGCCCATGGAGACAGTCATGTCTAGTGTAGATCAGGAAAGGCTAGATATATCCAAGGAGCCAAAATGCAAAAGCAATGAACCATTCCACTGAAAAAAAACTGTAGACTCTCATTTGAGCCAGGAGTTAGTCTGTTGTGACTGCCGGCAAGTGTGAGCTTTCACAGGATCGGGGAGGGATTTTTTATCTGAAGAATTGTTGATTATTTAGTAACTGCTTAAGGGGCTTGGAAAAAATCAAAGCTACCACTGTTCACAGGCTGATGAAAGGATTGCCAACTGCCCCCATCTCAGCCCTTATTTACCATCAGACTTTACCTGTTCAGGGAAGAATAAGCAAAGATTTCTTACAGCTTGCTCAGAAATAAAAGGAGGTTGAGAATCAATCATTTGTTTACATTGTGTAACTTGTTGAAAATCAATTGGCTCCACATGTTGCAGATCCGATTGCATTTTGTTAGCAGTCACAGGAAATGGTTTTCCCCTGACATCCCTGTATTCGGGGTTTGTTTAATGCATCACTTGAATCAGGCTTTTAGAATAATTGAGACTGAGCAACCATCCCCTTTATAAATATTAATTTTGATATGCTTGGGAAACTTTGTCTCTCTTAGATGAATTTTGAACTAGCTTTTTAATCTATTGCTTCTTGACAGAAAAGCAGGCTCATTTCTCTGCATCTGTTTTGTCCCTTTCAGGCAGGGAAAGCTGGTGGGTATGGGTGGGGCCTGGAAAACATGGTGGCCCTAGATGCCAAAGGGGGAATGCTGCTGTGGGGAGGCTCCCTGGCATTTCTAACTCCCTCCCCCCTTGTTTGTTACGTACTGGAGAGACCGTCACAGACAGCTTTCCAAACCATCCTCCAACTGAGATAATTACCTGCCTGAGCTCGGCCCTGACATCAGCCTGGCCCCTTGGCATGCCAGCTGAGTAAGAAGCAGAACTGCATTGCCCTGTACCAGGGAGGAGCAGCAGGTGCTCCTGCCATCTCAGAATCAGCCCAGTCTCTCTTACAAGGGATCGGATGGGCCCTGTTTTTTTCAAGATTAAAGACTCACAGTGTGTGTGCTCTGCCAATAGCCCTCCACAGCACTGACTTGCGGTACCCCAGCTGTTCTATTACTCGTCTCTCCGGAGCCAGGGCTGCCAATCAGGCTTAACTGTGTGCAGCTTTCTGCACAGAGACGGAACCTCCACAGGGAGCCAGCTTGGGACCAACAAACTTATTTCACTTGTGAGCCAAGACAAATTTGCTGTGAGGTCTTTAGAAGTAAGGGCTTTGTGTTTTATCCCCATGCACCATCTCCCCACTTCACAGCTGACCGTCTTAGGGAAAAAATCTATATCCTCATCAGATGCTAGGGACAAATAAATCCATGGCAAGTCCTCATCTCTTTCCCAAACAGCTCCAGTGCTTCTGCTTTTCATATTTTCCCTTCAGAAATCACTTGTGGGACCGGAGCTCAAAGCCCCCTCGCCTATGGAATCTGCTTTTTCCAGGGGACAATGCTTCAAGCACAGAGGGCACCAGCTTTGCCTAGACAATTCTGAGCCCCTGTGTTAACTTCTACATGGGTGTGAAAGTCACAGGCGTCTTCAAAGGCACACTTGATGCTCCCCAGTTTTTGACTCCCCCCATCCCTGACCCCTGCCCCAACTGAGAAAAATCCTGCCAACTTTTGTCCACAAGCTTTCTGAAATCCTCTCCTCTCCAACAAAGCTTCAGCTGGATCTTGGTTCTCTCACGCTTTGACGGTGGTGTGCTCCTTAGCACTGGCCTGGCCTTTCTCTGCCCGTGCCAGCGCCCTGTGCCAGTGGTGGCTGCAGTCTGTGGATCTCAGGCAGGCGCTAGGGCTCTTGTGGACTGAATTTGGCGTTCTCAGGCAGGGACCTGCAGAGTGCAGCTGAACAGATGGGATGCACCTTGACACAGCTTAGCTGGTCTCTGTAACTGATCTCTCCCTTCCTATGCAGCCAGATACTGTGTGCCAATGCACTGCGCTGGGACCTGCTCTGACGGCTGCTGGTGGGGGAGACGGCGCTAGGGCTGGTCTTTGTCTGATGCTGGAGGAAGGGCTGCCAATGTGGGTGCCCATTCTGCGCTCAGGGCCAGTTCAGCACTTCTGCTTGTGACAGCTCCAGTGACAGGGATATGGCTGTGGCTCGTGCCAGGATCTGTGTTTTTGCCTTGGCTGCGGAGGCCATTGCAGGGTTCCCCTGCCCTAACACATGCATTTCTCCAGAGCTCTGTCCAGGCCAGTTTAAACCCAAGCTTCATTTAGGGATCCACTACTTCCCTTGGTGAGCTGCTCTGCATAAAAGAGCTTTACCCATGGATGTCAGACACCTGCAGCTGTAAGTGTGAGGGTGGGCCTGGGGGGGTGGAGGAAGAGGAAGGTAAGAGTGGTGCAGAAAGAGGAGGATGAGATGAAGAAAAGCTGCCTACTGCTGTCAGCATCTAGGACTTTAAGAAACTCTGTAGGCACATCAACATAGTCCGAGTCATGCTCTGTTGTTTGGGGAGTTATTTGCTACCGATCCAGCAGCAGCTTACAGATGGTGCTTAAAAGGAAGCAAAACAGATATGGCTTGTTTTCTGTGCTTAAAAAAGGAGGTACTTTCTTTAGCAATTTCCTATCTCATAGCAGCACTGAGGCATGCAGGCAACACACATTAATAGTGAGGATATTAAAATAGCTGCATATTACCTTATTTCTCTCTCCAAGAAATGTTTTTAAAATCGATGTGGGCTCAATCTTCCAGCCATGTGACATGGATCACAGTCATGAGGGGCAGTGTTCATCGCACTGCAGACTTAAAGCAGTAGCACTTTCTTCCAAATGTGGGTGAAACCTTTGTTGAAAAGGGCCCACTGCACATAAGAACTGTATATCAACCCACCTTCTCTCCTCTGTCCCCTCTAGGGAGCGTTGGTCCTTTGAGAGAGGGTCCTGATCCAGTCCTGCCTGTTCCTGGTTCCCCAGAGTACACAGGTGTTCTGGGGTGGAAGTTGAGGGGCACATGGGAGCCATGGGCCTTGCCACAATGTGGGCTGAGAAAATGCAGGGCTAGGAAGCAGCTGTCCCTTGTTCATGTGGTGAGGGATGGCATGTTGGTGGGCTCCGGAGACTTGGTGGAAGAATGGCTATTGCCAGCTCTCTCCAGTGAGATGAAGCAAGCCTGAAAGAAGGTGCTCTCCTTCCCCCTGTACTAGCTGGAACCCTATTCTGCGAGATCCTCGACTGGACCAGACACCAGCAGCGGAGACCCAAGCGAGCTGAGAGAGAGTTGCATACACAGCCCCAAAGCTCCCTCTTCTCCAGCCTGCCTTGCCAGTCCTCGGACACAACTCTCCTGGGAACCAAGTTGTAGGCTAAGTCCAGCCACTGCGCCCGGCTTGTATGAAGCAGTGCTGGGCTGGGCTGCTGAGCGAACCTATCCCAGTTCCTGCATTCAAACTCCTCTGAGTATCAGCGAACATCCCTGACTCACGTCGGAGCAGATGAGGAGCACATCAGACGGGGGGGCACTTGTGGCCCCTGTAATGTCTGTCATTACAAGGACACTTCCACAGACTGCCTCCCGCTCTTTGCCGGCAGGAGACACTGGGCAGCTGATTTTTTTACCAAGGTGTTATGTTAGGTTGCCCTTATCTCTAACAAAGTCAGGCTATTTTGGGCTCTGTGGAGAAGTTTCCGTAGAGGCTGCGCAAGCCTTTGTGTGTGATCCTTAGTGATGGATTCCTGCCCACGCAGCACCGGCAGTGCACACAGCTCTTCCCTGTTGTGGCTCTGACTAGTCTGGGGTCAAAGACAGTGTGGGTGTTTTCTCCACCCTTCTGCAAGTCCCTTCCTCCGCTGCCCTCTTGGGAAAATGAAGGGTTAGGAGGAAATTTTGCTTTTGTTATTGTCTTCATCAAGTTTTTTTCAGCAGTGTAGTTGTGTCCTCTGTGCTGGTCCAGAGCTAACAAGAACTACCGGCCTCGGGACAGCCCTCCTCTGTCAGCATGTTCTGTTCTTCTTAATCTTGTTACATTGCTTTTTCGACAGAATAACGTGGCCCTTCTGAATCATCATATGTTCCTATTTCCTCTCCGCATTAGCAGATGACTCTGCCACTGTTGCTTAGTGATTAAGTGCCTTTCTAAACACTGAGCTAAATGTGTACCCTAGCTCCAGTAACACGCTGAGCTCGCTCGCTGGGGAGGAGCTGTCAGGCACTTGGATGGCCAGATGCCTTAGGTTCATCTGCAAACTGACTGTGGCCAGTTCTAGACATGATTACAGGTGCCCATAGATTGTGGAAGCAACACGGGAGGTCTGACTCTCCTCTGACAATGTGCAAATCCAGAGTGACCCACTGGAGTTACACAGGTATGAAAGAGGGAGGAAGTCCCTGTAGTGCCACTTCCCGCCCTCAGAGCCAGCTGCAGTTTCATGAGTTCCCTTTCCTGCAATATGGGTTCATCTGCATTAACCATGCAAAGTCCCCGGAAGATTCATGGCAACTTGCGACCACTGCTAGATCTCTGCTTGCAGCTGGGAAAGTCAGTCGGGGCCTTCCCCACTGGAGAAGGGGCAGGAGAGTGGAGACCTTGGCATAGATCACTGGAATGGCTTACTGGCTTCAGCACCACCCTGGTGCGGTTCCCAGGAGATGTTATTTTCCAGGGCCCCCGAGGTGTGCAGCTGCTGCAGAAATCACGAGGATGGAAGTATGGGCCTATCACTCAGCTGTGGTTTATGGTGCCGTACGAGCACCTGAGGAGAAAGCAGAGCTTCTCCCACAAAGGAACACGCCCCTGCAGCTGACGCTGCTTTTCAGTGTTCCTGAGGCTTGGCTTTGCAGACTAATTCTGACAGCCGTGGAATGGGGAGATGGGACGTTGCTGATGGACGGGACACACCCTGTCTTTGGGCACCTCCTGGCTTTCAGGTTCTCACAGTTTGGAAAATGGCTCCTCCTCGCTGGGTACTCCAGGGAATTACCGAACCCTTGCATCGCTGCTTCCTTGGAGCAGGAGTCACCTCTGCCCAGCCAGGCCTTCCTCATCAGCAAGTGCAAGCTCTTGCACTCTGTCTCTTTTCCACCAAGGCCTTGTCTCCGCTAGGGACATTTCTTCCCAGCTCTAACTCATTGTTAGCAGCACTCGGAGCCCTCATGTAGATGGACGTGCCCCCACTGAGAAACCCCTCTCTCCATCTCCCTGCCAAACACAGCATGGAGGGCTGAGCTCAAGACCCCGGTGCTGAGAAAGGAGTGGTCGCTGAACCAGCCAAGGACCCAGCTCATTTCAGGCTTTAGAGGTTAAAATGAACATCGGAGATTCCACCCAGAAAAAAGGGAAGCCAGTGCCGATTCCACAGTGCAGGGATAGCACATCCCCCAGCCAGAAACAGCTCTTACAAAGCAGGCTGCCACATGCTGCATCAGCTGATGTTTCAAAGCATGGGCAGTTAGGAGGACAGTTGCATAAAAGGAATGGTTAACGATGGACTCAAATGGAGCTAAAACCTAAGATGGAAAAAATTCAAGCAGTAAAAATCGTTGGTTGGAAAGGGTCAGAAAGACAGAAGCAGTTTTGATACACTTGTCAATGAAATCTTTTCGGTCTGCTGCATCTTTTCCTATCCAATGGGTTCTATGTGGGAAAGCTGTGAGGACAGGCTGACAATGCATGAAAAGGACACGGGTGTTCGGTGTGTCTTGGCTGGTGATTTTTCCCTGCATATAACGTATTTCACTGCACTGGCTCCACCTGATCTAACTGTGCCCACGTAGGCACATCTGCTGCCCCCTCACTTAAATGTGTGGGTTCCTCAGAAGTATTTAAAACCAGAAATAACAATAACAACCCCTCTTGGTCTTTCTTCCTAGCCCTTAGGAGAATAAGAGAACTAGTGACTGGCTCTGGTGATAATACCCAGTCCTGGGAAGGCCAGGGGGCATTTCTTGAGAGCATTTCAGGATTTACAGTTATGGGGATCATCTAAAGAGCCTGGAAGAACAGAGGCATTGTGGTTGCAAGGGGGGTGTCTAATAGGCCTCACAACTGCATCTTGGGGATTCTGCCTGTGTCCTGAGCAGCGGCTGTTCTTCTCCAGTAACAACGTGTAAATCCCAATGAATTCCTGAATGTGAAAAGATTCTATCAGGCTCCCAAAGCTGCACACTGCCTCTGATGCTGTAGCACCCTGTGGTACAGCTCTGGCATGTGATATTGGCAGCACCATGTGAAATAACCAGTCCTGGGTACCTGCTGTATTTCCAGGTGAAATTCATGCCTGAGTTTTTAAAAACAAACTCATACTCTGTGTCATGCTGTGAATGTTATTACAATAGTCTATTTATCAGAAGAAGCTTGGCTTAATCTGAACAGTATGTAGGAATTGAAATGTAGGAGCCGCATTTGACTTCCTTTGTAGGCAGCACTGGGCAAAGATGGTAACTGTTCAGTGGAGATACTCACTAGCAGGTTCCCACCGCACTGTCCTCTCTGCCTCCTGAACACTGGGCTATGCACATCTTCGTACAGACACCTTGGGAGGTCTCTAGTGCAGTGACAGCAGGCTGAAAAACATTTGTGGAGTCTCCCTGTCCTCTGCCCCAAAACGACCTTTTTCCCAGCCACTGGGGTGGCTTCTGGGACAGAGCAGTTCATCCTGTAGCATGCAGCGGATCATTTTGGGTGCAGGAGGGAATGAGACTGAAAACGAGCAGGATGCTACCGCAGCAGCAGAGAGCCTGTTACAGGAAGGCGGCGAGGCGATTGGATGGTACCCAGTGTGCTGTCCCACACGTGCTCTGTGCCCCGTGTGGGCGAGTGAGGGGTTTTCACAGGTTGTCGAAGGTGCCGTCCGGCATTGGCCCTGCACAGGTACTCTGGGTTCATTTGCCCTAGAGGAGTTGGTAGCTGGACTCCAGCAACATTGCTGCTGCCCCAGGGCAGAGGGGTGGGTGTGACTGGACTCCAGGCAGCTCCCTGCCACTGCCATGACAGGCTGACGGACATGCCTGAGCCCTGCATGCGCTCGCACCAGCGCAGCTGCACATCACTGCGGTAAGGCACTAGTGCTTCTTCAGTGGGAGCCCTGCTTGAGAAGGGCCTGATGAATTTGGACCTTCAACTGGCAGAGCTGCAAGGCGGGGCCTCCCGCTGAGGCAGCTGTTCGAGTCACCTGACAGTGCTGTGCAGCTCGCAGCATGGTACCCCGCGCTCAGGGCAGCTGGGCTCAGAGAATGATGCGGGAGGTGCGGGTCTTTCACAGCCCCCCGGCTGTGCTCCTGCAGCCACAAAGTGTCCGGAGTGTAGCTCTAGAGTAGTTCTAGAGCAGGGCTCTCAACCTGTCCTTACCAGCCACGGGGAAGGTACAGGCATAGGACTGTTGGAGGCACCACCCAGACATCTGGTCTGGCGTGACGTCGATGCCTCGGAAAGGGGGGCTGTGTAGTGACCCAGGTGGAGGGCTGAGTCGTGACAAGAGAGCACTATGAATTACGGGAAGCGAGACCTGTGCAGTGACAGTTACCACCAGCCAGGGGCGCCATATTGGAAGAAAGCTGCGATGCCATGTCTGGCCAGGAGGAGGCGCTCTCACAGTGAGTGAACCCCTGGTGCCCCGTGAGTGACTAAATTAACTTGAAGCTCCAGGGAGGGTGTTTTTCCCAAGCTGGCCTTCTGTGCAGTTTCCCTCCATCAGCCACAGGAGGGTCAGCACAGCTCGGACTGGCTGGGCCAGAGTGAGGAGGGTTCTTGATTCACAAGCAGAGGTTTGCTTTCTCAGCTGCGTTAGCGTGTCAGATTCACAGGGAGCGAGTGGTGCTGCGGGGGGACTCCGTAACATCTGCTTTGAGCATCACTGAGCAGACAGTTCCAGTCTCCCTGCCGATTACTTCAGGGAAGCAATTAGCAAAAAGGACTTCTTCTTTTTCTTTTCTGCAGAAAAACACCAGAGCTATTTTTATTTTTATTCTGGGAGAAGGATGGGGAGATGAGGAGGGAAAAGCAGCTTCTGATTAAATGAAAAATTACCAGCCTGTCTGTGTGCCATTTTCTAGCACAGTGCAGTCTGGGTGGGGGAGTTATTCTCTTTCTGTTGCATAAGCCAATCTTTTCCATATTTTAATATGCAGGGAGAGCCAGTTATTTCCTGGCTACTTCAGATGGTTGCAGAATTTAGTGGAAGCGCTAAACCAAACAGACTGTGGAGTGTCACATTTTGTTAGTGCTACATGGAGAGAAGCTGTCAAACTGGCAAACAAGACATGGGAGAAGTCTGAAATCAACACAAACACTGATGTTTATTTCCATTGAAAGTTCTGGGTTGTGACTGAATGTCAGTGCAAAGACTGCAGCACCTCTTGTTTATTGCCAAATATAATGTTAAAGGCTGGAGCAGGAATGAAAGCTGATGGAAGTGTATTTATTTAAATTGTCAGGATAAATTAACTTTTAAAGCCACTATGAAAAAGTCTTAAAAGTCTGTGCCACAAATCAGGGACATGAATATTCAGGCACATGGACTCATCGAATTAGTTTGTTGTGAACATATTTGGAGGCAGCTGTTCATTTAATAATCAGGGATAATCACAGAAATAGCCGACCAGATACTTCATCTAATTTGCATGGTTAAAGTAATAATTTTATAACTCTGTTGCAGCCGTTAGGTTTAAAACCTATAAAAATCCAGTGAAACACAGTTGGGGGAAAACTGCTATTCATTTAACACAGGAAAGCCAAGGTCAGAATTGGGGCTGCTGTCATATGTCAACAGCCTCAGTAGCGGCGTCCTGGCTCCTTATTTATTTCTGATTCAAACTCACAGCTCAGAGGAGAATTATGAAATCAAGAGGATCATGCAATCTAATCTCAATGTTGGATCTTTCAGGGTTAATTTTTTGGCATTTCCTGTCATTGTTACAATATTTACCCCAAGAATAGATTAATTACTCTTGTTCTTCTGCCTTTACAGCATTTTGTCACGGGAACGGGTTTCACAGGGCTGTAATGTTTGATACTTGCTCTGAGTTATGGCTGTACCGTATGCTGTCAAAGTTTCACTCTCAGTACTCTACATTTTGATTCCACCCCTGCAGGCTATAAACAACCCAAATTACCTCTTTCTTTAGCTTCCAAGAGGACTAATCCCTTGTCTAGTGCTTTATCAGTCAGCTGAGAAAGGGTAAGACTGACCTGCCAATCCAAACAGAATATATTGAACAAATCATTTTTCTACAATCCAGAACCTTGCTATAATTCACCACACAACTCACCCAGTAAAACTCTAATGCTGCACCTGACTCTTTACTGTGATGAGAATAGAACTCTATGCAGCAGCAACCCATTCTTTTTAGGGTTAAGGTTCTCCTAAAATACTGCACAGAACTCCAGCTCTTGGGAAATCCTGTGTCAAGTGATTAACAATTGCAGACCCACCTGCCAAGATTGTGCTGAGTTTGAAGTGGCCCCTCACTGCTAGTATGAAATCCTGCCTCTTGACTGCTCAGGAGGCTGAGCATTATCTTGCTGTGACACTCAGAGGTGACAAGGGATTTTGTTTATTTGTCTCTCTTGCCATAAATACCCACGTCTCCCCTAATTACAGCCCACTGACCAGAAAGCCTAGAGTCAAATATAATAAAAATCTTAAATGAATCATACTGTACCACAGAATCTCTATGGATAGAAGTTCCATGCTTGAATAACAAGAGTATAGCAGTAGGAATAGACTACAGACCACCTGCCCAGGGTGGTGATGGTGATTGTCAAATGCTCTGGGAGATTAGAGAAGCTATAAGAATAGAAAACTCAGCAATAATGGGGAAAATCAACAAGAGTCCTGTAGCCCCTTAAAGACTAACGAATATCTGTAAGCATAAGCTTTTGTGGGCTGCAACTCACTTCCTCAGATGCATGAAGTGGCAATCACAGATAGGAGGTAAATATATACATCCAAGGGTAAGAAACAACAATGGGGAGGGCAAGTGCTAACAAAGTCCATTCAGTTAGTGTAGATGAGGCCTGTTCACAACCATTGATCAGAAGGTGACACTGTGTGAACAGAGACAATTACTTTTTGTAATGAGATAACCATTCCAAGTCCCTATTCAGACCCAGTCTGATTGTGTCAAGTTTGCATCTGAGTTCCAGCTCTGCAGTTTCTCGCTGAAGTCTGTTTTTGAAATTTGTTTTGAAGTAATAATGGGGGATTTCAACTATCCCCATGTTGACTGGGTACATGTCACTACAGGATGGGATGCTGAGATAAAGTTTCTAAACACCATAAATGACCACTTCTTGGAGCAGCTAGTCCTGGAACCCACCAGTGGAGAGGCAGTTCTTGATTAGTGCTAAGGGGAACACACAGCCTGATCCAGATGTGACTATAGTTGAAGTGCTCAGTAATAGTGACCATAATGTAATTAAATTTAACATCATTGTAGGAGGGGAAATACCAAAGAATCCCACCACAGTAGCATTTAACTTTAGAAAGGGGAACTGCACAAAAATGAGGAAGCTAGTTAAACAGGAACTTAAAAGGTAAAGTCACGAGTGAAATGCCTGCAAATTGCATGGAAACTTCTTTAAAACACCGGAATAGAGGCTCAAATTAAATGTATATGCCAAATGAAAAAGAATAGTAAGAGGACCAAAAAGTGCCACCATGGCTAACCCAACAAAGTAAAAGAAGCGGTTAGCAGTAAAAAGGCATCCTTTTAAAAATAGGAAGTCAAAACCTACTGAGGAAAACAGAAGGGAGCATAAATTCTGGCAAGTCAAGTGTAAAAATATAATTAAACAGGCCAAAACAATTATTTGAAGAGCAACTAGCAAAAGACACAAAAACTAACAGCAAAAATTAAGTACATCAGAAGCAGAAAGCTACTGGACGATCAAGGTGCTAAAGGAGCATTCAGAGAAGACAAGGCTGTTGCAGAGAAGCTAAATGAATTTTTTGCATTGGTCCTCACTGCAGAGGATGTGAATAAGATTCCCACACCTGAGCCATTCTTTTTAGGAGACAAATCTGAAGAGCTATCCCAGATTGAGGTGTCATCAGAGGAAGTTTGGAACAAACTGATAAATTAAACAGTTATAAGTCACCAGGACTAGATGGGATTCACTTAAGAGTATTGAAGGAACTCAGATGTGAAATTGCAGAACTACTAACTGTGATAAGTAACCTTTCACTTAAATCAGCTTCTGTACCAGATGACTGGAGGACAGCTAATGTGAAGCCAATTTTTATAAAAAGCTCCTGAGGAGATCCTGGCAATTACAGGCTGGTAACCCTAACCTCAGTGCTAGGCAAATAGGTTGAAACTATAGTAAAGAACAGAATTATCAGACACACAGATGAACATGGTTTGTTGGGAAAGAGACACCATAGCTTTTCTAAAAGTTAAATCATGCCTCACCAATCTATTACAATTCTTTGAGGGGGTCAACAAACATGAACAAGGGTGAGCCAATGAATACAGTGTACTTGAACTTTCAGAAAACCTTTGACTAGATCCCTCACCAAAGGCTAGTAAGCAAAGTAAGGAGTCATGGGATAAGAGGGAAGGTCCTCTCCTGGATCAGTAGCTGGATAAAACTAGGAAACAAAGGGTAGGAATAAATGGTCAGTTTTCAGAAAGGAGAGAGGTAAAGAGCGGTGTGCCCCAGGGGTCTGTACTGGGCAGTGCTGTTCAGCATATTCATAAATGACCTGGAAAAAGGGGCAAATGGTGAAGAGGCAAAATTTGCACACAATGCAATTACTCAAGATGGTTAAATCCAAAGCAGAATGCAAAGAGTTACAAAGGAATCTCACAGAACTGGGTGACTGGGCAACAAAATGGCAGATGAAATTCTCTGTTGATAAATGCAAAGTAATGCATATTGGAAAATATAATCTCAACTATACATAGAAAATGATGTTACTGCTCAAGAAAGAGATTTTGTAGTCATTGTGGATAGTTCTCTGAAAATATCTGCTCAATGTGCAGCAGCAGTCAAAACAGCTAAGGCCTGGTCTACACTTACCTTCTGGATTTGGCGGCAGTCGACGGGAAATACGCAAGTGACCTAAAAAACTTGCGTATCTCCCGTCAACTTTGCTGCGTCTGTTCTGCACGCCGTCCACACTGCGCTGCGTCGACGGGAACAGCTTCGACGCAGCACTACGCCACTTACGGAGGTGGTTTTCCTCCGTTGATATCTGGATTGACTGAGCGGGTCTACACAGACCGCTCAGTTAATCCAGAGACATCAATCTGACAGTGGCGAATTTGCCACCGTCAGTATAGACGTAGCCTAAGAGAGTGTTAGGAACCATAAGGAAAGGGACAGAAAATATAATGCCACTATATAAAGCTATGGTACATGTGCACTTTGAATAGTGTGTGCAATTCTGGTCACTCCATCTCAAAACAGATACATTAGAATTGGAAAAGATACAAAGAAGGACAACAAAAATGATTAGGGGTTTGGAATAGCTTCCATATAAGGAGAGTTAAAAAGAGGTACCTTTCAGCTTAGAAAAGAGATGACTAAGGGTGGATGTGATAGAAGTGAATAAGAACATGTTATTTACTCCTTCACATAACACACAAACCACAGGTCACCCAATGAAATTAACTACACACAACGCACAGTCAACCTGTGGAACTCCTGCCAGGAGATGTTGTGCAGGCCAAAAGTATAAGTGTGTTCAAAAAAGAATTAGACAAGTTCATGGAGGATAGGCCTATCAGTGGCTATTCATCACGATGATCAAGGATGCAAAACCATGCTCTGGGTGTCCTAAGTTTCTAACTGCTAGAAACTGGGTTTTGATGACACGGGATGGCTCACTCAATAACTGCCCTGTTCTGTTTGTTCCCTCTTAGGCACCTGGCATTGGCCACTGTCGGAAGACAGGATGCTGGGCTGGATGGACCATTGGTCTTACCCAGGATGGCCATTCTTACATTCTTATCAGTGGAGAACAGAAAGAGTGAAATTCTGCTCTCTTGCCGTGACAAATGGGCCTTCATTGAACTCCATAGTTGCAGTGCAGAATGTGACCCAATTGTTGTTGCTGATTTGTATTATGGTAGCTCCTGAGGGCCCCACTTAGGGACCAGGCCCCACCAAATTGAGGGGTCTACAGATACATAGCTCCTACCCCCCTAAGAGTTTGCAGTCTTACTCTGAGAGAAGACATGATAAATGAAACAAGTGATGATGAGGGCAGGTTGGGTAGCCATATTACATACTTACAGGCCACATTTACTGGCTGGGGGACTCTATCCTGGGAAGCAGAAACTCTGAAAAAGATTTGGGGGTTGTGGTAGACAATCAACTGAACATGAGCTCCCAGTGCAATGCTCTGGCCAAAACGGCCAATGTGATCCTGGGATGCATACATGGGAATCTCGAGGAGGAACAGAGAAGTGATTTTACCTCTGTGTTTGGCACTGGTACGACTGTGGCGGGAATGCTGGGTCCAGTTCTGGTGGCCACAGTTCAAGCAATACTGATAAACTGGAGAGTGTATGGGAAGAGCCCGAAGCATGATTAAAGGTTGAGAAAACCCGCCTTAGAGTGATAGACTCGAGGAGCGCCATTTATTTAGCTTAACAAAGGGAAGGGTAAGGGTTGACTTGATCACAGGCTGTAAGTACCTACACAGCAAACAAATATTTGACAATGGGCTCTTCAGTCTAGCAGAGGAAGGTCTAACACCATCCAGAGGCTAGAAGCTGAAGCTAGACAAATTCAGACTGTGCAAGTAAGGCATACCTGTTTGGCTGGGAGGGTAATTACGCACTGGACCAACTGACTGCGGGTCCTGGTGCATTCTCCATCCCTGACAATTTTTCAATCAAGATTAGATGTTTTTCTAAAAGTTGCTCTAGGAATGATGCTGGGGCAGGTCTCTGGCCTGTGTTCTACAGGAAGTCAGACAAGAGGATCACAGTGCTCCCTCTGGACCTTACAGTCTATGGATGATGAGCGCGCTACTTCATAGATGGGATCAGTTTGCCCTCTTGCTGGGCTTTACTGGCTGGCAGAGCTATGCAGGTGGCCTGGCCGAGGGAGGGATTTGAAGAGCAGGTTTTGTGGCTCTTTTGGGAGAGGCCATTCTATGCATTTGGTGAGGTATGGAAGAAAGTTGGAAGGTGCCAGAGGCCTCCTTCTAAATCCGTCTTCCCTTACAAATGGCATCAGATTTACCTGTGTGGAGTTTGTGTTACGAAGAAGATAATAATGATAGAACACATTATTCCATTCCAGGCTCAGCTTGCTGAATCCTTGTCTTCTTCCTGGCCTCCAGACATGCCTCTTCCCATTAGAGTCTCTGGTTGGTAAATGAGAATGGACAATATTTCTTGGTCAACATCATCTTTAAAATGGTACCTTTTCTGAAAGCCAGTTTTCAGTGCTAACCCTAAGGCTCCAATTGTGGCATGGGAATTTTTAGTAAATTTCAGGGCCGGTGGGGGCGGGCGGGACAAATGTGATAAGTCAGGGAAAGAGGGAGGGATGGGAGGGCATGCTCACCCTGTGGCAATTGTCCTCTCCTTTGAGGCTGGGCCCAGCTCCCTGCTCTGGGTGTTGCAACCTGCTGCACAGGTCGCAGTGCCACTCAGGTGTGGTCTGTCCATCCCTGCATTGATGGAGACAGAGTGGCAGCAGGCCAAACCTGAGTGGTGTTGACATGTGCGGTATGTCGCAATGCCCCTTGGTTCGGGGACCTAGTCACGTGTGTTTTTTGCAGCCATTTCAAAGTTTTTACAGATTTTATTCAAGTTCATGATTTTTATGATGTCTATGACAAAATCTTAGCCTCAACGCTGACCAAAAATAGCTGCCAGGTCCTAAAGCTCCATCTTTCTGCTCTGGCTAGCCTACCTTGTGTAGTGAGGCAGAGATTCATGGAGTTTAAAGCCAGAAGGAACCATAGTGATGATCTAGTTTGACCTTCTCCATGGCACAGGCTGGAGAACGTCACCCAGTGAGTCCTGCACTGAGCCCAGTAACATATGACTGAGTGAGGGTGCAGCTCTGGAAAGGTATCCCACCCTGATTTAAAAACTTCATGTGCTAGCTACCTGCACTCTGCACCTCAGCCCTATAGCTGGCCACGTTCCTGTCCCATGGGCATGGCCATAGCGACATTAGCCCCATGTGTGCCACCCTCCAATCATGACCCACTGTATCCCACCGCACAGCCAGGCACAGCTCCTGTTCCCAGGCTGGTGGTTCTGAAGGAGCCCCCCCACTGCACCCACCAGGCCACTACACATCCTGTCAGCAGACAGGCTATTCACCCCTTGCACACCATGGTGGTAATCTTTGTACCAGGTGTGATACCTTGAGAGGTAGCTTGAAAACTTGTCATTTGCTGGTCATTGTTGTCCTGGTAAAATACGTGTGGTAAGACTGCGGGTCAAGTGATAAGATTCCACCTTCTAAAACATGTTCCAAGTCTGTGGCGTGACCAAACCATTCCCTCAGAGACAAAGGGCAAACTGATGCCTCAGCTGGGTGTGAATAAGGTCAATGGGCCATTTCCTGCTAAGTGGCAATTCTTTGGCAGGTAAAGGGGTATGGGCAAAAAATCTGCACGTTAGCAAAGAAAGAGCATGGGGTTCCCACCCACCCAGTCTGCCTGTCACCTCACTCCCAGCTGGAAATGCTTCTCCAAGGGAGGACAGGACTATAAAAAGAAGTGCATCCCACCTCCTCCCTCTCTCTCTGTCCCTCAGTTCACTGCATGAGAAGGAACAAAGGAAGGAGGCATTACACAGAAGAAGAGGTCCTGACCTAAGGAGTTTGGACAGTAGACTGTTGAAAGCATGTGGTGAGACAAACTTTACTTTGAGTTTAACATAGTTTGTTAAGTTAGGCGCTAGTTGTGTTTTATCTTTATTTTTCTTGAAACTATTTCTGTCCTTTATGCCTTATCACTTAGTCTGTAAGTGAATACATCTCTTCGTAGGTTAATACATTTATTTTATTGTATTATCTAAACCAGTGACTTTGAATGGAAGTGTTTGGGAAACTACATTTGAGATGACACCATCTGTGCATATCACATCTAAATTACGTGATGGAGTTTATATGAGCTCAGATTGTCCAGGCGAGGGCTGGGCAGTGCAAGACGTACATCTCCGGGGAAAATCAGGGCAGGGGAGTATGCTGGGTCACGCGGCAGGATAATTCAGGCTGGCAGGAGCTAAGGGGTGACTGGCTGACTGCAGCACACACACAGACACAGCTGGGCATGACCTACGTGCTGGAGATGGTTTGTGAGACAGCAGAAGGGCAGGGTAAAGGGCACCCCAGGTTAGAGGGCCGGGGTGACACAGCTAGTCACTAGTCTGGATGTGCCCTGGGCATGTCACAGCCATCCCCACTTCTTGAAGTGCAGCGAGTGTGCTACTGGTGGACCAGAACTATGGCACAAGCCTTCTACTTAAGCCTGTTAAGTCAAAGCAAGGCAAGCTTACGTATGTGCAGCAGGCCTGCTGTTCTCATCCTGAAGGAGCATTTTATTCTTCCACATCCTCAGATATTGTATGAAGAAAACAGTTATCCGTATGAAGAAATGCAGCATCTGCAGCTGCCACTAAAATCCCGCACTAAATGGAGTCATTAATCAGGGGAGGCCTGAAGGGTCGCTGCTCCTCCGTGTGTGCATGTGGCAAAGGGATTGCAATAGGCTGGCAGATTTCCATCTCATCTAGGGCAGGAAAGGTGAGCTGCTGCCTCTGCCAGGTGGCACGGCTGTCTTTGCAGGAGAAAGCGATTCTTCATAAAGTTCTGGAAAGAACAGTGCTAGCCCCTAATGGTGTATGCCAGCCAAGGGCTACAGGCTCATCAGTGCACGCCATTAAAACAGCTCCCTCTGAGGCACGTGTGCCCGTGCAAGTTGCTTCAAGCTTTAACGCTTTATTAGAAAATGAAAAGGTTAGAACACGTACCAGAAGGAGAAGGAAATTTATTGGTGCCCTGGCCCCGCAGCAAAGCGGAGCGCAAATAACCCAGGTGCTCGGAGAGCGATAAATCCCCCCCTAGCAATCAAGCTGGGAAGAGGACAACATTCACAACTGCAAACTCGGGCCAGTTGGTATTTCTCATCTCTTGGTGAGAAAGTAACAATATTAAGAACGAAAACTCTGTTGAACAATGCAGCAAAACAAGGCTGGCCAGGGGGTTTCACACCCTTCGGGGAGCTCAGCATGGACTGACATGCCCGATCTCTGCGTGAGCAGGCAGGGCAGCTGGGAGTAGCATGGGTGGCATGCTTGGGCTAGCAGCTGAATACAAGCCTGCCTGGACCTCCTGCACGCACACACTCAGACACCCTCCATCTGTGCCACAAAGGAGAGCGACATAGACGTAGGGAGCTCGCACCAGGATTCCCGTCCAGGTCATGCCAGTGGTCACCCCTCGGGGATCTCCTGGGGTCTCCTGACATTACACATCTCTTTGCTCTTGTGACAGGGGACTCCTTCACCAGCTTCTCCTGGGGATTGTCATAGCACTGCACGGCATGGAGGGGAGGGAGGTATCTTCAGCGTAGCCTCGGGCTCTAGTCCCGCATCCTAGTCTCTTTTCCTTCCTTTAAAGACCATTTAATTAGGGAAGATTTTTTTAAAAGTTTTATTTCTTTTGGCCCCATATTTGACATCATTAAAGATCCTTTGTGGAAACTTGACAACCATTCCATTAGGAACCATGTAGGTAGTGTACACATTTCCAGGATTTATCTTCCTTCATTCTGCATCTTTGGTAAAAATTCATCGGTTTCCGCCATCTACTGGCCACTGGAAGTGCTTGTGCCCTGGGAGGGACATGCTGCAGCTGACTTATATTGCAGAATGGGCTGTAACTTCAGATGAAGAATCCCAGGCCATTTAAATATGATCAGTTTAAAAAGCTGACATTCCAGGGGCAGAAAACAAGCCGCTGAGGATATGCAAGGAAAGGGCATTTGGCTCTTTCTGCGCTGACATTTAAAATAACTAAATATTAACCTTAGAAATTATGGCAGGTCAGGGTGTCAAAGATGGCTCACAGGGCCCTGATACCCTTGGCATCGCTGCCCATCCTTCCAATCAGAGGAGAATTCAGAGAGAACTATAGACCTTTGTGTCATTAGCCAGTTATCCGATACGCCTGTCCAATCTAATACTATGATAAAGATTTATGGTCATATGGACCAATTTCATTATCCCAGGGGGAAAATCAAGACCTTGCCACAGGATAATCTGACCATAAATAAAATGGCCATTACTATTACAGTTTTAGCACACAGTGGCACTCAGACAAATGCTATTAATGTCATTGTCATCCTGTCCAGGGCTAGTGGTTCATGGAAATCAAATATACTCAGAGCCCAGATAAACCATTCACAATAGCAGGGTGTAGCCCACCGAAGCAACTGCCACATAAATTAACGGACCGTTGAAAAAGAGTTCAAAGTGCGTTAATCAAACCCATTTTGCACCGGTAATGGCTTTCAGTGAACTGGGCTCCCAGTCCATGGCCTGCACCAGCATGTAGAATTGTTTGTTCGAGATACAGGAAGTCCCATGCCTGAAATATTGCCACAGAGCTGCATTTTTCACCAGCTTTGTGCCAGGAGAGTCCCACCAATTCCAACACGAGCGTAAAACGGGTGTAGCAGCGCTAAGAATCCATTCTGCAGCAGCCAGTCGCGTGACACTGCAGGTCACTGCCTTCCAGAGCTGGCCGTGAAGCAGTTTGGAGCCTGGCAATAATAGCTGCCATGCCTGTTTTGTAAAAAGAAACTTTATTCTGCTTCTCCACATGAGCTCACTGAGCCTGTTTAAGAAATAGGGTCTGTTTGTGCTCTCATTCTTACAACAAGCATTGACCTCAATAGACTGAGGCTCTAGGATTTTTCCATTTAAAATATAGATCTAATTTTCTTTTCCTCTAACTCAGCCCCTTCAAGCCAATTTTGTCAGGTATTACTGCAAATTAATCAAAATCCCCATTTACCTAAAGTATGAGACCTAGTCTTACCGATAAGTGGGCAGTAGGAACACAGTACGTGTGGGATGTATTTGGAACTTCATGCAGCAGTTAATTATCTCATCAAATCTATTTGAAAAATTAGCTGATTCTAGATTCAAAGCTACCCAACAGTGCGGAAGGTGAAGGTGAAAATAAACAGCAACGTATTGACGCCATTTTATCCAGCTTTTCCATTAATGATCAGGAAGGAGCAGACGCCAACATCACGTGGCCCAGTCAGCTATCTGGCAACCAATGGCGAGCGCTCTGCAGGCCACTTTGTTCAGCTCTGCTGTCATGAGTCAGCAATACTCCACCTGCAACTGGCTGAGGAGATGTACACAAGACCCAGTTGCACGGCCTGTCGGAAGGTGTTCATGTGAAGGGAGCTGGGTGTGCACGCTGGACAGCATTCCACCGCGCCAGAGCTTTTCACAAGGGAAGCTGTGGGAGCCCATTGCTTGAGACAACTAGAGAAAGTACTTGCCGGGTATGAGCTGAGCCGTGGCTGGGCCATGACAATAGCAAATGATTCCCCCACTGTGCCTTTCCAGAGGGGATTCTCACAGACCTAGGGCCTTGGCCTCTAAAAGTGTACAGCTGGATTACAGCGAGTGTGGGTATAACGGTTCAGAACAACGTACCGCTAAGGAAATCTGGCCTGTCGCAGCACTGGGACTGCCGTAAACTGTTGCCACGTTTTCAAAGTGCATATCCAGAAAGGCGTGAAGAAACAACAAGATGTTCCATTGCTGGACTTCCTCAGGGTAAACAGCCACAGGGGTCAGCCTGAGGTGCTGAAATAGAATGAGAGCCACAGTTAAAATCCCCTGGGAATAAAATGCTTCACACATCCCACAGGAGGGAGGAATATAGGGAAGTTATTTCAGGTTTACTGCGCCAAAAATGTCAAAACATTTCATGGCTGGTCTGAAAAACCAGCTCATTGGAAACAGTCGGACGTCAGGCAGCGGCTCCACGCACAGCCAGCGAAGGAACAGGACTTTGCCCAGTGGGACTACATCTGCCTGTGAGGAGAACAGGAGTTGTTGGCCAGGGTCCAAAGAGTCGCTCCGGGACCAGAGCAAAGCTCCTGGGTAAATCGCCCTGCAAGGGAGAGGGAAGTACCCGGGTACCTTGGAGGGCGGGCGTTCGATACCTTTCACAGATGCTCCCCCTTTCCTCTGACACGTTCTGTGGTGCAGTTGGGCTGTTTAGGGTCTCCTGACTGGTGTTGCCCTCACTCCTTTAGGTCTCCTTCCCCGATAAATTCAAGATCAATTTAAGAGATTTTCCAAGGTGAATCCGAACGTGTTGAACCTGGACCTTAGCAGGGGTCACCTTTAGATTCCATCCCCCGCCCTCTTGGGGAGCAGTGCTGCAGCTCCAGGCAGCCTAGCATGGAGAGAAGATCACAGTGACTGATTAACAGATTGCCCCTGTCTGGACAGCCCTTTTCTTCTGAGATTTCTTTTCACAGAGGCCAGGGAAATGTTAACCTAACCCAGCTGCTTTCTTTCCAGGTGTAAAGGCAGCTAGACAGGTGTATTTTTAAGATGAACATTACAGAGCAGAGATGAGACAGCACCACGCTTTCCTCTTTCCTCTGGTTGCCTTTGCTTTGTAGACAGTCCCTGGGGATTACTGGCTTTCACACTAACAAGTAGCTCTGCTAGGGAGCAATTTGGTTTTTGATGCATTTTAATCTCTCTCACCCTGAATGAATCCATAGACTATTGCAGAATTATACAAGTGTGATTCCTGCCTCGTTAAGAGGCAAGGCGCTGGGCCGCTCCTTTTAACATAGTCCTTGGGAGCCTGCCCTCCTGAATATTCTACAGTGGTGCTGTTACCACCCAGATCATCATCACTGGAGCTGGAAGCCATGCGCCAGTGCTCTCAGAGCTGAGCAACGGCTCTCATGAGGATCAACAGATAGGGCCGATGTTGTAACCAGGCCAGCTGCTAACTCTGGGAGTCTCAGGTCTGCCCGAAGTGATCCCTGTGGTGATACACGGGAGCTGGGATGCACAGCTCTCCATCAGAACTGGGTGGCACTGGCGAGGGTCCTGGTGGGAACAGCAAAGGCACAGGCTAGAGTGCCGTGCTGTAAGTATAACAGGTAAGCAGGCGGAGGTAACACTGCATGGGATTACTTCCCCTTTCCTACTCTTCTGCACAATCACATGCCAGATGTCAGTTCCTCCAGGAGAACAATTTCGTGTTATACTGACCTCCGCTTCTGAGACACAGAGAAACGGGGATTTCGTGTTATACTGACCTACGCCTCTGAGACAG